>JAOXOE010029151.1:0-14908 GCA_028565055.1 Phoeniculus purpureus
CTCCGCGGCTGAGAGCCTCAGGGACCGCCTGAGTCACCCCCCTGTGCCGGCTCTGCCCGGTGGTCCCACCAGAACAGGTCCCCCTGCTGCACGAGATCCTTTCCGGGTCCTACCGTGGAACCCACCCCGCACCCAAAGGTGGGGCTGATACGAGTCGTGGGCAGGGGCGGGGGAGCTCCAGGTGGGGCTGCTCAGGGCCCTTAAGGTACCGCTATGTGAAAGTGGGGACAGGTGGGAGATGTTTTTTAAGATCAAGCTTCTGGCCTCATCAGAAAAGCCAACAGCGAGGCAAAAAGCAAGTGTGGGGAAGAGCCTTTATCCTGAAGGGTGTTCGTTTGTGAGTAAGGGTGTGACTTCATAGCGCATTCTCTGCTCTGGTGGACCTCATCCTGTTGGTATGCTGTGATATGGTGGGGTAAGTACCTTCTTTTCCAACCTAAATAATTTTGTGGTTGTTTTTGTTAAACCCTCGATGCTCCCTGTCCTGCTCATACATGCCAGTCTCAGCAGTCCTCAGCAACCTTCTGTGCTAGAGATACCTGGGCAAGGAGCTAGAATTTTGCTTCTTTATGCTTCCCGTGCTGATTTGCTGGTTAGCTGGGAAGACATTCAGTTTCTGCTTCTGTCAAACTAGCAATTTTCACGAGTACTGAGTTATCTAGACAAACTAGAATTATAAAGGATTCATAGCGTATTGCTCAAACTGGGATTCCATACTAATGCATATATATATGCTAAGGGAAGCTAACCACAGAAATACAAGTTTCAGTGCTTACTGGCTCACTCACTAAGTGTCGGCTCATGCGTAATACAAGAGAGTCTCAATTGTCTTTATAGCCAGCATTTTGTTTGCAAAAGGTTTGGTATCTGCTGCATAGATTACCTTTGCATCCCATTACGTGGTCTGGAACGCCTTGTGTGTTAGTTGTGAAACACCATGTACTGTCTAAAGGGGAATTACTGTGGTTTTACAGCTTGGTTACTACCTGTGTACCAAAAGGAGGAGGGAAACATGAATCTCCAGAGGTTAGCTGCTGCTTTTGTTGCAGAGACGTGTGTTTCCTATAGGCTATGGGAAAGGATAGCCAAAGGCTTTTGAATCGTATTAGGAGTAGTATGGCTGGAAGGACTAGGTGTGTAACTCTCCCCCCTGTACTGGGTACTGGTGAGGCCTCACCTTGAGGACTGGGGGCAGCACTGGGCCACTCACTTCAGGAAAGATTGAGGGGCTGGAGCAGGTCCAGGGGAGCAGTGAAGCTGGGGAAGGGACTGGAGAGAAATTCTGTTGAGGTGAGGCTGAGGGGTGTTTAGCCTGGAGAAGAGGAGACTCGGGAGACACTCTCTTCCTCTCTATAACTACCTGAAGGGAGGTTGTAGTCAAGTGGGTGTCAGGATCTTCTCCCAGGCAACCAGTGCCAGGACAAGAGGCCACAGTTTGACTGGGGCAGATTTTAGGTTGGATGTTAGGAAGCCCTTCCTCACAGTGTCCTTCAGACACTGGACTGGACTGCCCAGGGCAGTGGTGGAGTCCCCAGCTAGAGCTGGGTAGATTTAGATAGGATGTGAGGAGGAAGCTCTTCGCTGTGAGAGCGTGGAATGGGTTGCCCGGGGAGGTGGTTGAGGCCCTGTCCCTGGAGGTGTTTAAGGCCAGGCTGGATGGGGCTCTGGCCAGCCTTACCTAGGGTGGGATATCCCTGCCCATGGCAGGGGGATTGGACTAGATGATCTTTCGAGGCCCCTTCCAATCCCTAATGATTCTATTCTATGATCAACAGGCAGTAAGGGCATGGAAAGGAGAGCTGCGTATTTTAACTACCTAAGTGATGCCTAAGTCCACTAACTGCAGAGACTCCAGCTACAAGCAAATGTGGTTTATGTAGAAAACTGTCCCAACCTGATTGCATCAGTTTTATTTGCATGTGGTGCAATTACAGCTACATCGTTTGTTTTGAGTCGTTGTAGTGTCCAAATAGCGTGTGGCTGTAGCAACCACATCTGACCTGGCTAAACTGCCCTTACAGGGTGCCCATGAAAAAGACTGTGTTTAAAAGACAGAAGGGAGAAGATGTGATTTAGCATGGAACAAAGCAACTTTTCCCAAACAAGGATTATTTTTTAAACGGTGAAATTAGAACTTTTATTTATCAGAAGTATTGTTCTCATTGTGATCATTAGCTCAGTTAATCCAGCAGGCAGTGGTAAAGCTTGAGCAACAGACAGGCTGTGTGCTCCATCGTACCAGAACGTACACATGACTGTAGATACTGCTACAGCAAATGTGAAGGTGTTAAAATTGGAGCTTTAGAAAACTAAGCAAGAAAATTCTGGTAAAACACCCTGAGCTTGTGTGTTTATAACTGCATGTCAGTGTCACATGTGGGGTAGTGTCAGCCTGAACTGATGGGAGTGTCAGCTCCCATCTGCTCCCAGTGTTGTGAGAGCAGAGCGCTGCTGAGCCTTTGGTAGAGCTGAGAGCTTGTAGAGCAGCCACTCAAATTTTTAATTCTTTCCTTGTGAATCTGTAACTGTGGCCACGTAAATCCCATTTCTGGGACGCTCAGAACCACAGATGTTCATGAAAAATGCTTCTGCCTGTTAGCAAAGGACACTCGGATAACACTGCATGGGAAGAAACTCTGCCAGCATGCCTAGATTTAGTTTTCATGCTCTGAAATAGGTTATCTGGAGGCACTCTCAGCAGGATTAACTCCACCAGATAATCATTGTGGGTCAAATCTAGTTCATTGAAGGGTTAAACCTGAAGGACTGTGCTCAGTCTGCACTATTCCACGCTTGAGAGAGGCAATTCTGGAGATGGCTGAATAAAAGACCATATGCGGAACTGTGTGATCCTTAATGAAAGGTGCGCTCATCGTTGTGTCAGTGGCCAGCCACAGCCGCACGTGACACTCCCAAAGGAGTCTCACTTGTCTGCTGAGATCTCTCCAAGCTACAAGCACCACCAGTATGATCCGAAAGAGAGAAGGAGGAAAGGAATCATCCAGACACATCTCTGTCCCAGATGCTCAGAAAAAAGGCTGTGTGAGACAGGACAGAGCTCTGGCTATCAGAAGGGTTTGTTCTGTGGATCAAGTTTTCAGTTATGGATTTTCCTTTTGAAACCCATTTGTGGAAAAGAACAAACATTTCCCTGGTCAATAAACTACTACTGCATTTCACATGTGGGACGAAGAGGCTGTCTATATGAATGTGCGTAAAACATGCAGGACTCGACCTGTGAGGCCATGTAGTCACAAACCAGAAGTGTGTGTGGGAAAGCCAGTACTGAGCCATCTACATCTGAATGGATCCTAACTGCAAAATGGAAAGAAGTCCTGAATCTGAATTTAAAGCAGGGTCTGTTCATGAAAGCCGTGGATAACTAAAAGTAACTAAAACCACCACCTAACCAGACAGGTGTGACAGATTGACTGTGTGCTTCTATCTTGGACAGAGGTCTATTGTTTTGGGTACACTGCAGTTTAAAGTCCTCTAATGTTGCCTGAGATACCTCTGGCAGCACGTTACTTGGAGTATTTCTTGTTGCAAATGCATTTAGCGCCAGCTGACATTTAGTTTGTGTAAACAACTAAAAGTGTTTACAATGGAAAGCCCTTGTTCGAGAATGCATTTCTCTGTGCTGTGGCTTTCTAAATGCCACACGAAAGCTGTGTACATAACCTACATGTTCATGCTTCGTTTGTGCTGGTTTGTGATGGAGATGGATTTAGATCAAAGTAAAAAAGGAAGTACTTTTTTTACCAAGCCCCCCTGCTCACTTCTATTCCAAAACAATTCTATTCTATTTTGTTGAGGGTTCTTACTTTAGCATTTTCCAGCCATGAAGAGTTCAGCCATGTGCTGATTTTGTAGGACTCATCCTGTTCCACCAGTGCTTCACACCCCTAACTGGAATGAGGAACAGCTGTTGTCTAATTCAGGTTGTTCGTGTGAGCTCTCCAATCCGGATCATGCAAAACTGCATAGTAAACCTGCTCAGATAGCTGTGCATTGTCCCAGATGCTTCACACTCACGTTGTGTCTGAAGCATTTGTGCAGGGCTCAGTTCTCATCCCAGAACAGGAGAGATGAACTTTACCTATGTATTACTCCGCTGTGATGCTCAGTTTGCATGTGTGTACACGAGAGAGACACGTAGGTGTACTCACTCCTCTGCATGTCTCTGGCTTCATGCTTACTTGAGGCAGTGGCCGACCTGTCTCACAGTGTTGTGAAAGACTAAGCTGAAAGTGAAGAGTGTATTTCAGAACTGCCCAGAGTCTCACTTTACACAAAAGGGACTTCAAACGTGTATTGCCAGTTGTCTGCAGGCACCAGCTGGATTGTGAGAATTGGTTCACAACTGGTGAACTCAGTTAGCTTTTTTAGACAGTTATAACTGATGATGATTTCTGGTTGCTCCAGGCTGGCCAGCCAGGTATACGATGATGCTGATCTGAAATGCTATGCTGTCTGCAGGACAAGATGACTGTAAATCCTAACTTCTCAGCGTTATATAGAAGCTCCTTATTCCCGGAAACTGGGTTGACTGGTTGCAATGGCCATTACTTACTCCTTACAAAGAAGGAAAACAACCAACTTCTTATTTTTAAAAACTCTTGTTTAGGTGTTTATGCTCAGTGCATTTCCTGCCTGCTGTTCCAGGAAGTTCCCTGTGATAAAGGGCTCTTGTGTGACTGTCTAACTTCAAGCCATACACGCTGTACACACCCAGAGTCTGTTACCCAGAAGTGTTTTGAAGACCAGACATGTGCGGTTTACTTTGGAATAAAATATTCCTCTGCATCAAAAGAATTGAAGCAAAAAGTTAGAGGAAGGTGTTAACGAAGCCCAGTGTTAGCTCTGGGAACCCTGTCTCCCTAGATTCATACACTGAGAGCAGCGACACTTCAAGAAGCCATCTGTCTACTTCAAATAGCTGCTAAAGCAGCCTTTGTCCCTGGCTCTATGGACAGCGAGGAGAGCCCAAAGAGGCAGACTTCAGTCAGTGTTAGCTGTTGTTTTGTCCCCTGAACACTTTGCACACTTGTTTATCTCTTGTGTGCATAGTCTGGCATTCAGGGTCCTACTGCAGAGGATGTCAGCCAGCACAGCTGTCAGAAAAAAGCCTAGGAGTTCAAGGTCATCTTGTCTCCCCTCTCCTGGTATGGGATTGTTTCCCACACAGTCCTTGGATGTGCCACCCATAAAGACAGCTGGTGAGAGCAGCAGCTGAGTCTGAATCACACAAAGTGGGAGGGGAACTGTGTGAACTGCAGGGCAAGGAGAAGATATTTCCCCCCGTGTTTAAAGCACAGGTCTTCAGTCTGATGGCTCCTAGAAATGTAAAGCTTGCAAATTTGATCTCCGGTTACAGGGAATTTTCCAGGTGACACTGTAACATCACGCTGTCTCCTTCCGTCCTCATTGAAGATGGACTGTCTTCAAGGAAAAGACAAGTTAGGGGGAAATTTCCTTATGCTTAGCATCAAATGAGCTCTTAGCAGCCTACAGAGCTGTTAGATCTGGACTGGTTTCTTCCCATTTGGTTAAGATCAAGAATGCTTTGTAAGCAGCCCCATTCTGTGTGAATAGCAAGCAATAGACTTAAGGTACCACACTAAGTATCGGTGAAGTTAGAATCCTGGCATCAAAGAAGTGACTAGCTAAAACCACATCTTGGCTTTCAACATGTATAGGACAGGTCAAATGAACTCCAGTAATTTTCATGGCATCCAAGCCACTCAACACCTGTGCACCATTGTGGAGGTCACTACTGTTAGCTAATTCCTATGTTCTCTCTTCTGTCCTAATCTTGTCTGTATTAATAATGCTTTAAATATTTATGAAGGCGCTCATTGCCATAGGACCTCTGGGACTGAATTAGGCTCTGGGTAGCGTTTAGCTTTTCTAGGAAGGTAATTTCTGTGTCTAGTTCCATTCATGCCGTGGAAGTGTTGACCTGCCATCTAGAAGGGAAGAACTGATGCAAAATCAGTTGATTTCTGGGCCAAATCTATGGTCAGATGTCTCTTCGTTCTGAGATTGAGAGTTCAGTGCAACATTTGTCTCAAAGCCTGAGAAAGTGGAAAGTTTTCTTGGCTTTTGTGCCCTGTGGGTTGGGCTCTTCATGTAATGCAACCTGAATTCGGGGTCTCAAAGGATTGTTTTTTTACAGTGCTGTAGTCAAGAGTTTACTGGCGTTTGGGAGATGATATAAAACATGCTGCTGTAGCTGTCCATTTCCAGGATTTAACCCAAGCACTTGAGATTGTTTTCTTTCCTTCCTAAGAATACAATTAGATCACTAAAGAGTCTCTTTACATACTATGAACTGTGACTATAAAGACAAATGGCATGAAGCTGCCAGGAAACAATCCTGTCTGTCTCCTGATTAGAAACTCTCATGTGGGACCTCTACCCAAAGGCTGTAAGTGAATGTGCACTATTGTGTGACGGTTAGAAATCAGTCCCATGAAGCAGAGTGAACAAAAATCAGCCCCAGCCGCTTGCTGCGGGTCCTGCTGCATGTGCTCGTGAGCGCTGAGAAAAAGCTCTTGCTGTCCTGTAGAGAGGGAAACAGCAAAACATGATTTCTGGAAGAGAAAATGCAAACAATAAGCTCTCCTCTAAGATATGTGATACCAAAGGACCTTGAAAATAGAGGACACTAAAGTATAATCTCAAGTGTCTTCATTGTACTTGACTGAAAGAGTATTTCAGTTTAAATCCTGGTACCTATCTAATGCTGCTGAAAACGAGATGAAAAACCTGCATCTTACAGTGAAAATAACGGCACGTGGCCCTTCACAGGAACAACAGTTCTGCCTATAGATCAGGTTTCTGTGTACGTGTGTTGTTTGTACCACGTAATTTGATTAGAGTTACAAGTGTGGAACGAGAGCACTGCACGCGGCTGAAACAGTAGTGGGAGTTTTTCTTTACTGATTCCTGTGATCTGTTTCCAATTACCTCATCACCATGTCATGCAGTAATTTGTGTTCAACATCTCTTCTTTGCACAGTTGTGTGTGCGTGTGATGGTCATTCTATAACTGCTCTGTTATGTGGTCGTGCAGTCGCAAAGCTGCTGAGATGTGGCTGAAACTATGCTGACAACCTGTGGAGTAGGGGCTTCTTGCGTTTAGCCAGCTCAGAGGTTTTGTTCTTTGCAGAGCTACTGAGAAAGGCTTCAGTGAAACAATTTGAGTGTAAGAGGTTCATGTTAGCTGCTGCAGCAGTCAAGTACGGGCTTTGTTTCCCCTAAAAGGAACATGTAGTTTCAGTTAATTAGGCTTTCTATAAAAAGAAAGGGGAGACAGAGGCATCTTCTAAGGACCGTGAATGGCAGTTGTCAAACTTACGGTGAAACAAACTGTTCTTTGGAGAAAGCTGAATCTCTCCTCTGACAAGAGTTCAGACGGACTAGTTTAGACCAGATGCCTAGAGTTGAGTTTAGCCTGTCAAATTAAGGAGGATTGGATCCCACGTCATCTGCTCACAGCTCCTTAGTTGAGATTTTTGGCACTTATTTCCTAATCCAGTTAAGGGATTTCTGGGTAGGAAAGCAGTTAGCTAGCTGTCCTCACAAGAGACATGAAACGGCTCCTAGTTAATAAACATGATAAATAATAAAAAGGCCATTGTTGCAGTGTAGATCAGTGAGTGTCCCCTGCACGGAAAACTTAGGAGACTGAGGAAAGCTAAGCCAGAGGGACAAAACGGCTGGCTCTACATGCTTAAATCACTGGGATGATGGCACTGTAATTTAGCCCAGTAAAAAGCAAAGCTGCGTGGGACAGACTCCCAGTGCTCTGAGGACAGGTGTCAGGACCAAGCCTGTATTCCTCAGTGAGAACCCGATCCAGATGAAAACAGGACTTGTATTTTATTTTCCTTCTGGCACCTGCTGTGTTGGCCAAGTGCTGCCACAAACCCAGCTTCTCTCTGAGATGTGGAAGGACCAGCTGTGATTTGCGAAGACCACTGTGTCCTGCAGCCCAGGGTGGCAGCAAGCCCCAGTATCACCCCCTGTGCTGGAGGGGTGCACAGCTGGTGGTCACCTTGGACTGCGCTGCTGCAGCCACACGAGTGCTCAGGAGCCACAGGCACGTCCAGACCTGCCAGCCAGGAGAGCATTTATTTCCTGGAGAGAACTGGGAACTTGAAGGCATTTGCAGTGCTCCTGGGACACTGCAAAGGGCAGAGTAAACTTTATTGTAAAAGAGGCCATTTGAGAGAACTGATTTCATTCCCCAGCCTTTTTTGGAAGGTCCTGTACACCTGCACCACTGTGGTTTTTCTGACTATCAAGTAAAGACTTTATTTTTCATACAGACATATGAAATATGTATAAACATACATTTTTAGAAGCATTTCTTCTGAAAGCACTTGCTCTGTAGATGTATAGGTGGCCAGACCTCAAAAATGATTTAAGTGTTTTTTTGTAAACACAAGCCAGCTGTCTCCAAAGCATCTGGTGCTGGTGAGAGCACACTGACCGTTCTGTGGAACATTTATATATAGCTTCATATGCACAGATTTTGTGAAAGGAAAATATTTGTGTTGTGTTTTCTGAATCAACATTAAGTGTGTAAATAACGAAAGGCTGGGCATTTCTTTTATTGAGTTTTTTTGACTTCACAGATCACTGGGGATTGGAAGGGACCTCCAAAGATCATCTGGTCCAATCTCCCTGCCTCAGGTTAACTTTTTTGAGATCTGGACTTAAACATAAATAGCTTGAATGGGGCCAAAGTAAGGAGGTGCCTTCAGATATGGAAAAAATAAAGATCCAGTTGTTTAAGAGAGGTATTTTACACAATATTTTTGACACTGAACTATAGGTCTGCTTTTCCTTTTACGTAAGCCAGCTTCTTCTAGAAGGACGTCAACTGGGGGGAGGATGGATGTAGCAGTTAAACCGTAAGAGCATACAAGTACTAAGCCTGAATGAACTGTGTAAATGAATTTTTCGTAATTGTAGTTAAGTTCATGAACGTAGCGTATGAGCTGCACAGCCAGGTGATACTCCCTTCTTCCTAAAATGAGTGGTTTGTCAGAGGCCTTTTCAGGGACAAAGGAATCGCAGCAGGAGTACTCCCATTTTTTGAGATGAGCACATCTTGAGTTGTCGTCATAGTCCTGTTCATCCCAGAATTTGTCAAAAAGAATTTCCACAATTCGATGACCCTTGAGAGAGGAACCCCAGTGAAATTTACCATGTGTAGACTAGCTGTCAAGTTAATCCATTCTCCAAGACCCACAGAAGTCTGACTGCTCCGTTCCAAACAATGGAAGACTCACAATTGTGGTTAGGTGCTGCTTTGAGTTTCAGGGTCTGTATGAGCCCAGAAATGCAAAGTTGAACTCAGTGAGTGGACGGGCTGTCAGTGAAACAAAACAAAAAACAAAATGAAACAAAACAGATGATCTCTAGAACCCCAGGGATGTGAAAATGTCTACCTTCTTGCAACTTCTCCACTGGGACAGGTACTGTTCAATATCTTTATCAAAGATACAGATAGCAGGACTGAGTGCACCCTCGGCAAGTTTGCAGGTGACAATCTGAGTAGAGGGGCTGACACCTGTGAGGGGTAGATGGACCTGGATAAGCTGGAGAACTGGGCCCATGTGACACTCATGAGCTTCAACAAAGCCAAGTGCAAGGGCCTGCACCTGTCTCAGGGCACTCCTCACCATCAGTAGACTGAAGGATGATGTAATTGACAGCAGCCCTGTGGAGAGCATCATGGGGGTGCTGGAGGAGTTGGTGATCTTGACATTCTTTTCTAACCAAAGCAACTCTGTGCACTGCTCAGTCCGTCGTTGTCAGCAGAATCACGTTTACGACACTGACCAAGAGTACGAACTCAGCACTCAACACGTGGTGGAAGTCATCCTGTACCCAAGCTAACTGGAGGTGGAACAGAAAAGCCATCCCTGAAGATGTTATGTTTATAACATCATACGAGAAGTAGATCAGGGATATAAATCAATGTTAGGTTAGGGTATGTGGAGAATGAGTTGACTTTAGCAAGATCTAACAACAGCTCTTCACGAGTCAGAAAGACAAGAGTGGGCATCTTCTTTAGGTGACAGTGTTGCACGCAGTGTAAACAAATCTGCTCTAAATACGTGTGTTCGTAACTTTGTGCTTCATGTACAACAAAATGAACGTAGGCAGGAACAAAGACATGTTTTATGTTTCTGTCAGGTTTCTCCATCCTGTAAAGATTCTGCTGTAAACTGCAATCCTAACATTTTGGTGTTTGCTCAGAAACTTTCAGTTCTGCCTCCAAGGGGTAAATAACTGCGGCAGGAAGGTGACAGGTGTTCTAAAAGAAGTCCGTCAAAACTCTTCAACATAGAAGGTGTCTGTGATGGGAGAGCAACTTTTATTTGCTTTATGGCTGCACGCTGAAAGAGATCAGAGAGACGCTGGGGATTGTTAAGTGTGTGTGCATAAGGCTACTCCATTTGATTTAGTGTTTGACAGGGTGTATGGATGTGTGAAATCCCTTTGCACACTTTGAAATTCTAACCGAAGGGTAGAGAGCTTTTTGTTTGAGTTCCTCAGCTTAGGTGAGAGAGGTCAGGGGACTCATCGATGCGGAATAATACCTGGATGTTTTTAGATAACAGTGTGCCCTGCCAGAAGTTCCACCGCGAGGGAAAATGAAGTACTTCACAGTAAATTGTGAGTTTATAAAGACTGGAAAGTGTATCCTATAGGGAGCCTTGTGCCAAGATTTCTGTGATGTGATACAGAGCAAATCAAATCAATAGTTAATCTATGTCTCAAGGTGATACGGGGAGCCCTTACCATGGATGTAATCAGATTGCGTTGAGCTGCAAATTCAGAGTTCTTATGTAGGTTGGCAGCTCCATAACGGAAGTCACTGCTCTGAACGCTCCGGACAGTTAAAGATTCAAGCCTAGATCTTTAACGACTTTTGTGACTTTGACTGTGAAGTCATTTTGCTGTGTTTCTCTGAGAACATTTGTTTGGAACCAGCAGCTCAGTTCTCTGGAAGAAGCGACTTGTTTGTAGTCCACGTTTCCTTTCAAAAGATAAGGAGGGGTTTGTCACATGGTCTGTGTTTCATCCAGGTCTCAGTGTGTGTGTGTGCCTAGTGGGGTTTGTCTTTCACTGAGCTCTGCAGAAGAATTACTCAATCGAGTGCCACTGGCGCAGACAATCCAGCGTTCTCCTCTGCTGTGGTTGTACATCTGTGCTTTTACACCTTGGTAGGCGGCATCAGTTTGCTTCTGCTTAGGCTCCCTTCAACCGGGGAGATTTTCCTCACTAACATCTGTCCATAGCACCTAGGGGTTAGGGTTAGGCCTGCTTTTGAAATGGATAACAGCATTTTTATCCCCAAGATTTTATTTTCTATGCCACTGAAACCTGAGGTTTTCTTTACGCTGTGGAATTGTCTGGACTCCAGTTACAAGGATTCCCACAACTGCAGAGAATGGAACGACGTCAGTCTGATCACAGGGGAAGGTGCCTGTCAGAAGCAGCAGTTGCTGTGGAAAGAACAGGTTGCGTATCTCTTCTGGTTTAGGGTTTTTGTTAAGGGGTGCAAGAGTGTGGTGAAGTTGCAGGGAAAAGCAGGTACTGTAGTGTTGGACAACTAAGAGGAGAGAGTGAATGGGCAGTGTCTTTTTATAGTGTGTCAGTCTTTTCTTGTTCTAGGCCACGTATATGTCACCTAAGGCAACAGGTACATAAAAATCCAGGTTACCATAAAATTTATGGGTTATTTGCACATTTTAAATCTAATTTTCTAATCACAGTCACATAAAGTGCAACAGTTATGCACATGTGTCTTAACTGCAAATCATCTACCCAAATTCTGGCACCATCTGTTTCAAAATACCCTGCTTCTCCCAGTGCTCTGGAAAACATTGAGAGCCTTGACCGAACACCTCAGAGCATTGGCACAGCCTTCCTCTCTAAGCAGAAAATATAAAACACTCTCTTTGTGCAAAAATCTTATGGTATAAGGAAAGTTCTTAACCTGATTCTGCTCACAGGATGGAGGTGCTTGATGCTTGAACACATCAGTTTTAGTTGTTGCTTCTGAGTTACCTGGATGCTGGCTATCATGCTTCATGCTGATCAAAGTCATGTGTAAAGACTTCCTCTGCTCAGAGAAAGTTGGACAGGAGAGCAGGTGTTTGCTGATTTGGTTAAACAGAAGTGATTCTGTTTTTTAAAATAAACATTCTTGTATTTATGCCCACAGATTTAATACCAACCTCCACTCAGCAGCGAGAGTTGGCAGGTGTGGTAACACATACATCACACACCTCAGTCATTTACCTTGGGTCATACAGGAGTTTGGTCTACATCTCAGATTTGCTGCTGGGTCCTTGCCTCTGGGCCATGGAAAAGTTAGTTCTGCTGCAGTGCAGAGGCAGAGAACAGAAAGGATGTGGCAGGCAGGACTACCTGGAGTTCGCAGAGTTCACATGCAAAATTCAAACTGCAATGAACCTGAATGGTTTTGAGCTTCACGTAAGAACTCTGGTGATTCTGTTCTTTCACGACTAAGAATTTGTAATAGACGCTAACAGAAGTTGCAAGGAGCAGTAGACGAAGGCAGAGAACAAATAAATACTCACAAGTCTAACAGAAGAAAGAGGGAAATGGGTATCAGGGAACCAACCACCACTTGTCACTTACCATCAGTGACCTTGACTGGTGCTTATTTAGGTACAGCCTGAAAAAAGGTCACAAGAAGCCTAATTCTGGCCTCAGTGGAAGAGAGGATGGTGTCTGGAGGAAGACCAAAACAACAAAAAGGCAGGGAGATTGTCAGCAAAGAGGAAAATAAACTGTATTTCAAGGAGCCAGACAGGAGGTTTTAAGTTTGACTGCACTTCCACATGTGGAAGGACTACGGCTACAGAATCAAAAAGGGAAGGGTCTGGAAATGTTTAGGTTCGATGTGTGTGCAAGGTTGGGCTAAGAACAGAACAGCATGGCCAGCAGTGTTGCAGAAACCACTGAAGTGATAATTTCTTGGGGGAAATTTGGTTTAAAAAAAAAAGCAGTCTTCTGGGTCAAGTTCTCCTCAGGTGCACAGGCACCCTGTGGGTACCTCAAGAAATCAGCCTGGCACTGGGAGAAAGTATCGTGAAACAAAATCTTTACAGAATCCTCACGTCAAGAGGACTTTGTTCAGAGGGGAAGAAGTGGGAGTTCTTGAAATAAATGTATTTCATTATCTGCCAAGCTCTGGCTAATTAGCCAGGCTGCACAACAGCAACACCAACACTGTGGGTGCTGACACCAGAGAGCTGGAATGTGTCTGCAGCACATCCACTGTGAGGAGGTACCAATTGTCCATGAATCAGATGAGGTGTGAGAAACTACTGCACTTCTAATGAGACCTCTTATCTCTTTGTGAAATAGACTGTTTATGTTATAAATGCTTTATGATCATTTGAAGTCAGACCAGAGTGTGAGTTTGTCTGACGTGAGAAGGCACAGCTGGGAGAAAGATGTCCTTCTCACAGTTTTTTTTCTCCTTAATACCTTTGCTTTGGAAATTTTAAACACATTTGCTTATTTTTCTTAGTCCAACTTCCTCTTCTACAGTTTGTTTTACAACCCTGAGTCATTAACTCTGTCAAATAAATACTGAAGGCCAAGTAAGATAACTGGAGACATCAAGACCCAAACGCCTCTTCAGCTCTGAAGAGGTGAGGAAGAGTCATACTTCACACTTAGCTGATGCTACTTACAAAGTGAGAAGCTTTGAGACAAATTTCAGTCAGACTTCACAATCACCCCCTTCCATTGGAGTTTAATGTATCAAAGTTTATTTTCTGCAGAAGGAAAGATTTCAGCTGAGAAGTGTCTGAGCACTTACACAGCAGTGACAGCACAGGACATGGAACTAGACAGTGCCCTTCTAGCAAAGCCTGTGAGCAGAAACCCAGCTTGAGAATTGCTAAAGTCACCCTTCTTGAGAGACTGTGTCTCCTGGAATCCATTTGAGGCTTTACAAAGGCCTAGTGAGGGGATGAG
The DNA here is from genome assembly GCA_028565055.1 of Phoeniculus purpureus. Taxonomy (NCBI): domain Eukaryota; kingdom Metazoa; phylum Chordata; class Aves; order Bucerotiformes; family Phoeniculidae; genus Phoeniculus; species Phoeniculus purpureus. Next base: position 14,044 of record JAOXOE010029151.1, read on the forward strand.
GACTTGGGTCCACCATGCCACTGGTAGCATCACAGGCTCTCCACAGTCCTCCTCCATCACTGTGCTCTAACTCCTCTTCCCCCCTCTTAAAATACTAGTAGTCATTTTCTTACAGTGTAGCCTTGGATATCCCAGCAAAAACTTCATTATCTGTGGTGATTTGTGGGTTTCCTGTTAGTCTGTAACGATACCCGCCTTTCCCAGAAAAGAAAGCAGCAAAGGTCTCTGCAGACGGACATCTCCGCGAGCCCTGGTCTGAGGTTAGTTTCACTGAACCCGTGCTGCCATTTCATGGAAGGTAGAATCTAACAGCTGACATGTGGTGTCTTCTTATACAGCCTCTCGGGTCAGGCTGTTGTTTCATCTCAGATTTTATTTCACTGCAAAGTTAAATGCATCAGTTTAAATGACTAGGAAGTCAAACAACACCTCTCAGGTTTGCTCTCAGAACTTAGAGGTGCTGATAAGTTTGGCTGAGGAAAAGCCCTTCACCAACAGCCTGAATGGTCTTCTGCTTCCAAGAAAATCACTGAATTTAATGTGCTGCAAAGAGCAGGGGCAGCCCAAGTAGTCTAGGAAGCTCATGGCTCTTTAGGACACTGATAGGTACCACTGCAGGTGGTTGAGCAGCTCAGCTAAAATTAGTGTAGGAAAGGAGTAGTCTCTATAATGAGGCCAACTTCAGCTGCAGATTTCTAAACCAAAGAGTGATAACTGCTCTTTCTACAGCTATGTTATTCGAGGAACAGGATTTATTTCAAACTAGCCCACAGTCCCCTGGGAAGGGTTCTATTGTGGTTTGAAAATTAGTAGAATTTTCAGACTTACAGGTTTGTGCTTTTATGAAGGAAAGAAAACGTCCTGT
>JAOXOE010029152.1:0-14908 GCA_028565055.1 Phoeniculus purpureus
TGATCCTGCTGTTGCAGGCGGATTGGACTAGATGATCTTTTGAGGTCCCTCCCAATCCGTTATGATTCTGTGATTCTGTGAAATCAGTTCCTCAATCTGTTTAATTTTGTGTGGCAGTACAGAACCCAGGACACATTTGATGTGCATACAAGTTTTGCATCTCCAAGGTTAACTGTAAATAGCATAGAAAAATTACAGGCATCTAGAATGTGAAATAGGGCGCAATCCTCTTTCTGCATACTCTCCATTCCTGGTTTATTTTAGACAAAGAAGTCCAGTCTGCTGCAAAGCAATAAATCTGGTACAGACTGTATCTCTACCATCAGCCCAGGGCAACCTATAGATTTTTTTTTTTGTAATGCTGTAGTAAAAACAACTTTAAAAAAGAGGAGAAACCAAATCCTATAATCCTTCATTAATTTTGTACTGAAATTCTTCTGTACTCTGTGTGTGAGGCAGCTGTTCTATGGGCACTAAAGCTTCATGTACTTCAAAGGAGGAAGTGCATCCTAGTTGTCGTTAAGTCCTGCTGGTGAACAGACATCCGATGCTTGGGCCTTCCCTGCTTCTTCAGAAACTTTTGGACTGTGTGGATTTTTTTGACTGTGCCTGTCCTAAGCACCCCCTGAGAACAATACAAATTAGCCTGTCATCTGAGATTCCAAGTGCTTTGTTTAATTGATCCAGGTGATGTCTCTGTACATTTAAATCTTCCTCCTGGTTGTGGTGCTTGAGCCACTGCAGGTATTTGCAGACCACAAATGCAGACCCTGCAGTCTTTTCTTTAGAACACTGATTGGTTTAATTGGAAAGTAAGAGTTTCCTACGGGAGAAAGAAAGGAGAGTGACTCAGGTTTGTGGATTCCCTTGGGCTGAATTAAGGAAACTTAAAAAATCAAATTACTGGTTTGCTCCGCTCCGTTTACTTATCTCAGATGATGGGTCTTCTTTTGGGAGTTGGACATTTAAAGGTCCCTTCCAGACCAAAGCATACTACAACTTGATGATTCCTTTTCCTGTCCTATAAGCCGTTAGAGGTCATAGAGAACTTTTCTGTGATTACTAAAGGGAGATCTTTGTATTTGTTATCAATGAAATACACCGTGTGTTTACACAACTACTTTAAATCTATTGCTATGTTCAAAATAATTGTTCTTTTATTTTAGTGTTAACACTTTTGATAATTACAGTGTTAAAGCTGTCCCTTAATTAGGGGATAGCATGGTAACTCTGTTGCTACACAGAAGTTATGCTGATTTTTGAAAGATTCTTCACACTCTACCCTAATCTGGTACAAGCAGGGCTCCAAAATAACTTCACTGAATGCTGTGGATTGAGCCTTTAAAAGCTTATCTTTTATAACTGCTAAAGCAATAAAAAGCACAGCTGAGCACCCATAATAGAAGTCATCTTCATGACAGAGTGGCAAAACTTGCTAAGACTGCTCCCACTAATGACTATATTTAAATTGGGTGCCAGTGCTAGGCATTTAAATGATGGCTGCCTGACTGTGTGTGCTGCATGTGCTTGGTGTTGAGGAACTGAGCTCTAAGCATGAAGTTTCATCCACTCTGATATTTGTTTCTTCCTTAAAAGTCAGGCTTTAATTGATCTACATTTGAATTCAACTGGAGTTATGTTTTTCAGGAGAGAGATAGTAATGCATCAGTACGGGTTAGGGGTAGATCTGTTGGAGAGTAGCTTTGAAGAGAAAGATCTTGGAGTCCTGGTGGACTGACCATGAGCTGACAATGTGCCCTTGTTGCCAGGAAGGCAAATGGTATCCTGGGGTGCATTAACAAGTATGTAGCCAGTGGGTCTACAGAGGTCATCCTCTCTCTCTACCGCATCCTGATGCGGCCACATCTGGAGTAGTGTCCAGTTCTGGGCTCCCCAGCTCAAGAGAAACAGGGAACTACTGGAGAGAATTCAGCAGAGGGCAGTGATTGGGGCCCCAGAGCATCTCTCTCATGAGGAAAGGCTGAGAGCTGGCACTGTTCAGTCTGGAGAAGAATGAGAGGAGACCTGATCCCATTCTATAAATACCCAAAGGGTGGCTGTAGGGAGTATGGTGCCAGTCTGTTTCTAGTTGTACCCAGTGACAGGACAAGGAGCAATTGGGCACAAGCTGGAACACAAGAGGGTTCACTTAGATCTCAGGAAAAACTTTCCAGTGCAAGTCCCAAAGCCATGGAACAGGCTTCCCAGAGAGGCTGTGAAGTCTCCTTCTTTGGAGATACTCAAACCCCACCTGGCTGCAGCCCTATGTAGTGTGCTTCAGGCAGCCCTGCTTTGGTGGGAGGTTGGACTTGATGGTCTCCTGAGGTCTCTTCCACCTCCAATGAGTTTGTGATAATCACATTCAATATATTTCAGTGTGGCTCATCTGTTGTCTTTCCCATTTAAAAGATGGGAACAGTTTGCAGTACAAAGATGTTTAGTATCGTAGGATTGTAGAGATGGAAAGGACCTCTGAGATCATCTAGTCCAACTCTCCTGGTAGAGCAGATGTCTAAGAATGTGTCCATGACTGGCTCCAAGAACCTTCCTTTATTTGCTTGTATTTACAAATTATATACATGTATAGATTCTTCTGCAAGATATTTCCATACTGCAGAACATTATGATAATGTCTGTGTGAAAATGCATGTTTGGAATTCTTTGTGATGACAAGTTTAAAAATTAAATTACACAGTTGTGTCCATCTCTTTAGGAAAGAAGTCTTCATAAATTATTCAAACCTTTTCAAAATCAGTGTTTAATAAATAAGAACACATTCTTGTATTAAGTTAGGTTTTTTTATAGCTAAGCTATAAAAGTATATAAACCTAGAACTGGTGCATTCATAATATCCATTTTAAATGCCAGCCCAGATTTGTCCAAGCTATTGTGCAGAATGTGTTTATCTTCAGTGAAAGTTGCTCTGAATTTGGGCAGCAGCACTACAAAAGCCTGCGTACCCACACAGTTAATAATATCAGGGTAAAATGAACATTGAATATTTCAACCTGTAAGGCTGAGTCCACTGTCTCTTTTTATAGGGTTTCTTGAAATTGCAGGCCATCATATTCCATCTCTGAGGCAGGAATCCCTGTATTTGAAAGTGTAAGAATTCAGAAATTGTGATGCTTCTTTTGGGAGCTGGATTCAGTGACTGGTTGTCAGAGTTGTGTGGAAAGGAATTCTTGCAGGTTGGAGGTGCATGTTTAAATCCACATACTTGTCAGTGCTTGACAGGTACAGACTGCACAACAGCAATGAAATGGATTTGGGACAGTAAATGGAAATGAAGAAACAAACACAGGCATAGGGAGGAACTGGCCAAGGAGAACTCCAGCATATGTGGAAAATCAGGTATCTGTCAAATATACATTTCCAGTTACAGATAGATAACAAACCTGCATTGCTGTGGCACAAGCTGTGCGTGGGAAAGATGAGAGCAGGAGCCTGACTGTAATGACTTCAAGCTCTCAGGAGTTGGGGAATGGAGTACAGACTTGCCTCTGGCTTTGTCCCACAACCAGCAGATTTTGGACCGAACAACGCTCCAAACATGGTAAAACTATGCCTGAGGAATGAGGGACTGCTGATTTCCAGTTCATTTATGTAACTCTAAAGGCTTCATTCTCAACTTATAATGTGAAATATTTTGCCTTTTTAAATATCCACAGAATAACTGGGCAAATAGCTGGCTGAGAGCAATTCTCCATGTGCTCTTCCATCATAGCTTATTTTGTTTTGCTAGTCCTTTTTCATGTACTTTTGCTCCATAGTTAACATCTGTGCATGCAATATTGAAAGAAATGCTTTGCAATATGCTGGCTATTTAAGAGAAAGTATTGTTGGTGGTTGTGGTATCTGAATTTCATTAAAACCCCTTTCTGTCCTCCCTTTTTCTTTGTTCAGATCCTATCGAAGTAGACTGCCAGTCTTTAGAAAGTTCATGTTTCCCATACACACTGTAAAAGGAACTGCCAGTGTGGTTTTGTGCATCAACTTGTAGCCTCAGTCTTCCATCACTATAGGGAGTTTCCTGCCTTCATGTCACTGGAGATAGTCTTTATTTTAAGTTACCCTATGATGCACTATTGACTCTATCATGTTCTTGCAGTCATGGCTCACCTGTGCTTTGTCTGATTAAAATGATAAAAACTCCTAACATTCTAGACTCACAATGTTTTGAATGGTTTCTTCTCCACATATGGTGGAATCCCAACTAGTGAGAAAGTACAGTAACAATCCATATTCATTTTGCTTCATTATTCTTCAGATCATTACCTTCTTATTACATTCCTTGGTGAGGAGTCTCCTTTTCTTGATATTAGAATAAATTAGCAGGATAATAGAAGTTAAAAAAACCAAACCGCAACAGGTTGGAATGGCTGCTATCTATTTTTAAATTGTTTCTTAATCCACTTTTCTTTCCCAAGGCTTTATTTCTCTTCCATACAGTGACTATAAACAAGTGCATCCAGCACTGCACTGGATGTATCCTGATAGCAGGAATGCTGTTTTTTCAGGTGAAAAATAAGATAATGAGCCACATCCTTGTGGGATGTATTGAAGTCTTGACATGCTTTATCTTTTGCTCTGTTTAAAATGCGTTGCTTTTGGGGTATACTGGGAAAACTCTTGCCACTTCTTACCTTTATTGCAGACTATAATACATAGAACAATTTATCAAACACTGATTTATTTTTTTTAACTTGCTTATCTGCTACAAAAGTACTTTACTTGCAAAAAAATCCACAGTAGCTTTTGGGGAAACTATCGATTTAAAATGATGTTGAGATCAATGACTATACACAGCAAATGCTGTTTGCTGAGGAGCTGATGACAGATTTAAAGCTATGACATTACGAGGAAGGGGTGTTTGTGATTTTTTCGTTACTAATGAGATACATTTGCGGGACCTAAAACTTAGTAACACTGTGTTTTGTTGTTTCGTGTCTTGTTTACCAGTGTCCTCATCTAAACCCAGTGTCATGCATGTACTCACACAAACCTACTGTTGGTGTAGGAAACTGTACAAGAAAAGGTTTGAGGGATGGACAGGGAAGGCTCACTCAAAAAATAAACTGACTTGGAGAAAATTAATTACCCATTAAACAAAACCCCATCACCAATTACAGAGAGAGATCTTCCTAGGCCCAGCTGTTACCTCACTCCCTTCGGGGGGGAAAGTGCCCTGGCAGTTCTTCCCTGCAGCAGTGTGGCATTTTTTCCGTGGAAGACAGTCTTCTGTGATCTTCTCTGACCGCTGTGTGGGGTCTCCTGTGGGTTACAGTCCTCCTAGCAATCATGTGCTCCAGCCTAGGTCTTTTCCTTAGAGTGATGGACTCCTTCAGGATCTATAGCCTGCTTACACATGCTTTCAGTCACAGTTTGCAGGCTCTCTCTTCTCCTCTGCTGATCTCTGGGGCCTCCAGAGGCTCACTCACTCACCTGAACCAAAAGGCAATGGCTGGCTACTCAAGCATGTCTTCCACCCCTTCTTCTTCCTCACTGACCTGGGTGACTGCTTCTCTCCCTCAAAACAAAACGGAGCTCTCAAACAAAAGGTCTATAACAAAAAGGAATCAGGAAATTTCTCAACAGGTTTTCCCCCCTTAAATAAGTTTATTTGTAGAAGGGGTCACTGGCTCAGCCTGAGCCAGAGGTGAATCAGAGCAGGAGCTGGGGAGAGTTTTTGTAGAGCTCCCGACAGAGGCCACCAGAACAGACCCTTCCCAACTAGCAAACCTCTGCCATGTTCAAACCACAATTAACCAGACAAATTATTTTTATTTCAGAGTGCTCAGCAGTAGTTATTTTCCTCTTTAATTAATCCAATTTTTTTCTTGTCTTTGTTTCTTGTATTCAGCTGGAAAATAGAACAGCTGAAATGTACTGATCAGATACTCTTTGAAAACTTTATTTTGACTGAGTACAATTTTTATGAAATTACTTAAGACATCTTCAGAGGAATATAACAAGTGTTCACTTCAGTGTGTCCTCTTTATGCCATCATCTGTTTGCAAGGAAAATGCCAGATGACAAAGAGTCTCCCAGGTTGGTCTGCCCCTTTATCTTTACCTACAAGCTCTCAGCCCCATCTTTATCTCCCTCCAGGTAGAGTTTGATACATTCCAGTTGCTCTCCCAAAGGTTCTTTGTGGGGTCACAATCCCCTTCAGGTGATTCTAAGTCCCCCAAGAGGGGATCTGCCCCCCCCCTCTATGGGTTGCAGGGGGACAGCCTGCCTTGCCATGGGCTGCAGGGAAATCTCTGTGTTGGCACCTGAAGCATCTTCTTCTCCTCCTTCACTGACCTTGGGTGCCTGAAGATTTGTTCTCTCACAAATTCTCACTCCTCTCTCACGGTACATTTGATGTTGCTCAACAATATTCTTCCTTTCTTGAACACAGTATAGCAGAGGTGCTACTGCCACTTCTGATGAGCTTGGCCTTGACCAGTGGTGGGTCTGTTTTGGAGCCATCCAGCACTTGTTTATCAGACCTAGGGGAAAGCTGCTGGAGGATGCTAATTCCTGTAGCTCCCTCTGCTACCAAAACCTTGCCACTCAAACCATTTACATTCCACCTCTATCCAGTTAAACGTTAATTTATGTGAGTAATGTACATTTTCCGATATAGGATCCTTCCTTATTCCTTAAACAGCATCTCCCACAGGTACCTGGATTAAGTTCTGTAGTTGTTCTGGTATAAGCTTATGCCTTGAAAGCTGTGAAAAGCATTCCCCTAGCACTGCTTGTATTTAGTAGAATTGTTCGGCTCTGAATGCTTTATCAGTAGGCAATTGCATTCCCTTAATAGAGGGAGATGATTGCCCCTGCGCCTGATCCTGACATTTCTGTTGGAATAGAGGATCTGCTGCTGAAGTGGTGCAAATGTGTTCATTCGCACTCTGTGCATGTACAAATGAGACCTGCACAGCCAGCAGTCCCATGGGTTGGACTAATCCACCTCTGATTCATTGGCTGCAATTAGGACGATTCCAAGTTTGGCTTATTCTAAGGAAGATACATGAAAATAGTCCAGATATCCCTACAGATAAAATTTTTACTGCCTCATCACAAGATCACTGTCTGTTTGTGAAACTTGTAGAAAAAATATAGATATAAAATGGAATTCTAATATGACATTAACTTCTGTGTACCTGCAAAAATAACTTTCATTTGTTGTGCCCCTCATTTCTGTTTTCCAGAAGTACTGAAATAAGCTAACTTGGTGAAGTAGATTTATTCCTATGAAATACAAATTTAGTTTTCTTCTCACTGAGTCTATTATGTATTTAGCAATTTGCCAATTTTTCATAACAATGAACACATTGTATAGTGCAGGTAATTTTGCTGCCATTGTATTAAGTTTTACTAATACTTTCAAATGAGCAATTTTTGTGTCATATGTAATTTTAGTGTCCCATAAAAACAGTTAGAAGAATAGAACAAATTAATGATGCTTACCAATAATGGATCTTGTCAAAATTAATTTTAAAATAACAATGATCATAGTAATTCATTGTAATGAATTTCTGTGTCAAGCACTCTCTATGCAATTTACATTTGATAAGAACAATGTCTTGTGATCTTCCCTAGATTTCAGCTTTATTTACCCAAATAAATGTGGAAGTAAGCTCACAGAATCAGTGGGTAAACCTCATAAGGTACAGTAAGTGCAATGCAACCAATGGATAAACCTCATAAAGTGCTACTAGTGTGATGCTGACATAATCAAATCCACTATTAACAAAAATATTTGCAAAGAGTCATTCCCAGGAGCAAAAAGCTGATATTGACCTTATTGTTATTGAACTGAGCTGAGATTTTTTTTATACTGATTCCAAAAATCATTTGGTTTGCCAAGAACGTGGGTTAGGAATGTGGTGTGTTGGAGGACAACATACATCTCCTCTTAGTCCAATCGCTGCAGATGCTGTGCTAGGCTCTGAGAACAAAGTTTGGGTAAAATTGGGTGTGGATGTGCAGCAGTGACTGTTAGCTATAACTGCTTGAATATGTACTTGTATTGCAATGCTCAGCTAAATGCTGTAAAGCTGCAACTTAGTTTACGTTGCACTGATTTACCTTGTTCTAATTTATATCTCTAGCCATAAAAGAAAGGCAGACAAGCCAAACTCTGAATGGTGCCCTTTTTTATTTTAATATATTTATTTTTAGTTTTTATTTTATTTATATTTTATTTTTATTATTGTATTGCTTTTATTATTCTATTTTACTATAATTTTTCATTTTTATTGTTTTCTGCTGAAGTGTTCTGTGTGCTGTTGCCATCCAGTGTGTAATGCCTAGGCACAGAGCGTTGTGGGCGCTCCCCTCTAGGAAGCTGGTGTGTAGAGATGAGGATGTAAGGGAAGATTGGAAACAGGCACTGAATAAGTCACACACACGCTGGGAAACGTTTTGTTACCAATTAGATGGTTAAATTATTGGACTTTCATCACAGATTAACATTTCAAGTGCTAGAAAACTGTTTGGCAGAAAGGGACCTGGGGATGCTAGTCAACAAGTGTCTGAATATGAGCCAGCAGTGTGCCCAGGTGGCCAAGGCATCCTGGCTTGTATCAGAAATAATGCAGCCTGCAGAAAGGAAGTAGTTTTCCCCCCTGTACTGGGCACTGGTGATGCCTCAACTCAAGTACTGGGATCAGTTTTAGGCACCTCAATTTGATAAAGACATTGAGGTGCTGGAGTGGGTGCAGAGAAGGGCAATGAACCTGGCAAAGAGCCTAGACAACATGTCTTGTGAGGAGCGGCTGAGGGAGATGGGGCTGTTTAGCCTGAGGAAGGGGAAGCTGAGGAGGAGACCTTATTGGCCTTTACAACTACGTGAAGGGACATTGCAGCATGGTGGGTGCTTGTTTCTTCTCACAGGTCCTTAGTGATAGAACAAGAGAGACTGGCCTCAAGCAGTACCGGGGCAGTTTAGGCTGGACATTAGGAAAAATTTTTTTTTCCTGAAAGAGCAGTCAGGCCTTGGAATAGGCTGCCCAGGGAGAGGGTTGAGTCACCATCCCTGCATGTGTTTAAAGGTCATTTAGATGTGGTCCTTAGAGATCTGGTCCAGTGGTGAACTTGGTAGAGTGGAGTTATTGGTTGGACTTGATGATCTCAAGGGTCTTTTCCAACCTGAATGATTTTATCATTCTGTGATTCTGTGAAAACCAGTTTATCAACATTGTTGAGTAAGAACAAACCTTCTAGAAATGCAGATTTGTCCACATGCCAGACTTTAAGATATTTTAAACTGAATGTATTATTTCCAACACACCTTTGGAGAACTAATCTAACCACATGATCTAGTTCATAAGGCTTGTGTTTAAACTTTAAATCACTATTTTCAGGAGTTGTTTCTTTGGTCTTATAAATTCAAATAGATCAAATTCAAACCTGTCATGCAAAATGCGAGTTGTAAAGCTCTGAAGTCTTGCCAAAACAAGGTAAGTTGCTTTCTTTTGAGATGTTTATGAAGAAAACAGTTTGCTGCTATAGAATAAAAAGTAAGTTTTTCAGATTTGATTTTGGAATGGCTTTAGCTTTTGGAATGAGTTACATTTGAAAATAAAATACGTTGCAGGAGCAAGGAATCTAAACCACTATGTTTTGGAAATGAATAGGTACTGCATTGATGCATATATTAGGTCAATCTCTCATTGACTGTCTAGTAATGGATGCACATGGCCTCTCACTGAATGACAGAATTATTTTAGTGTACTGCATGACACTCAGCAGGGAAATTGGTTAGTCTGGTTGCAGAGATCTGGTATCATCCTGGCTGCAGGCTCTGGTGAAAAATGAGGCTTAGAGGAAAGCTGGAGGGTGATGGGGCTTGTGGTTAAGTCTTCAGTAGCTGGTGCTGAGCTGAGCTGGATGTGGACTCAACTGAACAGATGGTGTGGAAGAAGCGGCAAAGGTGCCCATGTCCAGGGGTAGCATGCACTGTGAGTAGTGCTGTTTCTTCTGGAAGACATCAAAATCTAAGTCCCAGACGATGGGTAATGATTACAGCTTTGCTTTTGTGGTATTCTTTAGGCTGTATTTATCAAGCTCTTACTTAAATAAACCCCGATGTTAATATGCTGATATGAGTTTTGTGAAATTCTAGTCTGCTTAATAATATTCTTCTTAGCTACCTTTTCATTGATACAGTTTTGGTCTTCATTTCTTACCCTAATTTGTTGCATTTTTTGTGATTTTTGTAGCAGACACTGAGTATTCAACGTATCTTGACAAATATAATCTGTTATGTGAGAGGTATTGGTATACTTCTCCTGCAGGGAGCTGCTGGACAGAAATGTAAGGCTTTACTGCAAGAAAGCGCACTAAAATTTATAACAAAGGAACACTTAACCTTCTCTGATTCTTAGTGATTTCTACTCTTGATGCTCTCTCTATATACAATCTTTCATAATACTAAAGAAAGTGAAAATACAGGTCTTTCTGGGCTGAGTTTAGATCAGAAGAATGATTGAATCGTAGCAGGAAATAACTTATTGGTATGCCTGCTGACCCTAAAAACGGAATCACAGAATGGCTTAGGCTGGAAGTGACCTCAGACATCATCCAGTTCTACACCCCTTGCCAATTGCAGGGACACCTTTCACAAGGCCAAGTTGCCCAGAGCCCAGTCCAACCTGGCCTTGAATGCTTCCAGGTAGGGGGCAGCCACAGCCTCCTTTGGGCAGCCTGTTCCAGTGCCTCAGCACCCTCATACTGAGGAATTTCTTCCTATGACCCAATCTAAATCTGTCTAATCTCTTTTAGTTTGAAACCATTGCCCTTTGTCCTATCACTAGAGTCCCTCATAAAAAGTCCCTCTTCAGCTTTCCTGTAGCACCCTTCAGGTACTGGAAGGCTGCTATAAGGTTCCCCATGGAGCCTCCTCTTCTCCAGGCTGAACAAAACGAATTCCCTCAGCCTGTCTTCACAAGACAGGTGCTCCAGCCGTCTGATCATCCTCATGGCCCTCATCTGGACCTGTTCCAACAGGTGCCACATCCATCTTATATTGAGGATTTCAGAACTGGATGCAGGACTCCAGGTGAGGTCTCATAGAGCAGAGGGGGAGAATCACCTCCCGTGACCTGCTGGTGATACTTACTGTGAAACAGCCCAGGATAGAGTTGGCTTTCTAGACTGCACTTAGACACTGCTTGCTCATGACCCTTTCTCATGATCACATTCTCACTGACTAACACCCCAAGTCCTTGTCCTTGGGACATCTCCTTAGTGCTTTCAAAACCCGGTATATATTTGTGCTTGGAATTGTCCTGACCCAGGTGTAGAACCTTGCACTTGGACTTGTTTCACTTCAAGAAGTTTGCGCAGGCCCAGGTCTCAAGGTCCGTCTGGACAGCCTCCTTTTCATCCCACCATGTCAACCACACCACACAGCTTGGTGTCATCAGCAAACTTGCTGAGGGTGCACTCAATGCTGCTGTCCATGTCACCAACAAAGATGTTAAACATTATCAGACCCAAAACAGACCCCTGAGGAACACCTGTGACTGATCTCCACTTCTACATTGAGCTGTTGATCACAGCTCTTTGAGTGTGACATTCCAGCTAATTCCTGATGCACTGAGCCATCCTTCTGTCAAATCCATGTCTCTCTGTTTTAAAGACAAGGATGTAATGCGGGACAGTGTCAAATGGCTTGCACTTATATCTTCAAAATAGAAATCACAGTAAGAAAAGAGCTGAATACTTCATACAATACTAAAAAAGGAGCTGTCTTGGTGATCAGTGGATGGTGCCAGCTTTGGCAGAGCTCTTCAGAAGCTCAGTATATTAACAAAGGCATCTAAAGAAATTTCTTTTATAAGAATCTTCTGTATCTACTTCATAATAAATGTGCAAGTGGTTCAGGAAACAAATGTCACAGCTTGCACAGACTAATTTTTCTTGCCCTGTGGTTTTCGAAAAGAAGTGAGTTATCTGCGGTAGGGCTTAGACATATGGAACAGCACCGCCCATTTAGCACTGCCTTTGGACACGCAGTGCTCTTTCTGCTGGTGTTTCTATGGGAGGGTGGGATTTATTACTTTTGTGTGTGTGGTTTCTTTAGAATGTGATTTGTTTGCCATCAGTGCTCAGTTCCTTGCAGCAGTGTGGCCCTACTGCAGTTGGTGGTTTTGTACAAGAGGTGGAGCAGATGCCAAGGGCTCAACATGGCACCTTGGATGATCCTGCTTAGATAACCCAGTTTGGCATTGGTGGGAGGAATACTGTCCCCATAGATGATTAGAACTGGCTCATCAGTGGGCTGGGAAAGTCTCAGAGAGGCGGTTCTCATAATATTTGTATTACAGCTTTCATGTAGAAGTGGATAATGGAGGAGAAATGAAATAAAATAGCACTTTCTGGATATATTTTTATTGCATAGAATCTGCTGCTGGTGATGATGTTTCCAACCTTAAGTATTGCTTTCTCATTAGTATAAGTATCTCATACTGGTAGAGCTACAAACAAGTCAAATAATCTAGTGTAATTAAAGCGCTGATAAAGACCTGCCTTTGTTCTTTCTTAGATTAAAATCCTTAGCCTGATTGAGTGAAATTCAGAAGGAGCTTTACATTGCTGTATAAGAAGTCAGAGACATAGTGATTCCTCTAAGGACACAAGCTTCTGAGAAACCTCAAAGGTGAGCACTTGAAGCCTGGCTCAGAGCAGCCCTGACATGTGTGAGCAGATGTCAGCTTTAGAGGAGCTCATGCTGACGGTCTGTGCATTTATTTATTTATTTATTTATTTGGTTTAGCAGCAAGCAGGAACTTGAATTGAGAAAGAACGAGGTGGATTTTGACATACATGGGAAGACTTTTAGTGAGTCATGCACTCTGGTGGGGACTTCAGAGCACCTTGGATCCTTCTGGGTACCTGGACCCACCACATTTTCCGTATGGTAGGTAATTCACACAGAAGGTCCCTGACATCTCTGCAGAACATTCTAGATCAGGTTTTTGTTTAAAGGAGTGGGTATGTTGTTAAAACAGGTGTTGTCTGTTCAGGAAGATAGTGTGCACCACTATGTAGTGCCCCATCCCAGAATTAAGCAGGTGAGACTTGTCTGTGAAAACTGCCTGAGTGCAGTGCCCTGCTGCTGGCTCAGGAACTGGTAGAGATGCTAAGGAAGTTGCCTTGCAAGTTGAATTCACAGAGGGTGTAACACTAATGGGTATTTTTCCCCCTTCTTGTGCTGTTCATGTCTTTTGATGTTGGCTTGATCTTGGCTTCTAGAGGTGAGCAGTTACTGAATTTCTTTCCTTGTGCACCTCTGGACTTCTGCGCTAAATGGTGTGGAGGAGATAGAGAAGCACACTGAGTAGTAACCTTAAAGTGATCTCTTTTCCCTTGTGCCAAGAGTGATCTGGAAATGATGTGAGGTGACAGGATGGCCCATCACTTCCACCTCTGACACAGTGAAGTCTAGTGTAAAGAGATGGCTGAGCATCACTGCCTTGCATAAAGCACAGTAAGATCACATGGTGCTGATATGCTAATATGGTCTTTTAAATGGCATGATGCCTAGTAAAGGTGGGATATACAGGTTTCTACTTAACTTATTAAATTTCTTAAGGAATTAATCTTCTAGGCATGATTATACATTACTGCAGCAAATTGTACAGATATACAGGAATTATTGAGGAGTAAAATGCATCTGAGTTATGGAGTCCTGGGAACAGACAATTCTGAAAATGTCTTTGTGTTGTTAGAGCCATTTTATGGGTAATATGTCTACACATATCTGAAAATGTCAAACTCATGCCTTAACAAGAGATTTGTCTCAATGTTTCACCCTACTGAGTATTGCACTGCACAAAGGTTGCACTTGGCAGTGCAAAGGGCTGGAGCTGCAAAGGAGAGCCCATTGTAAGGAGAAGCACTCGTGTGCGTCTTCCATACCTCTGCCTAGACTAGCCCCAAACCATGTTTCTGTCTCTGTGTGTGGTTGTTGTGACCCTGCTGTTTTCTAGGGGATGTTTCTGTTAGTCTAAATGACTGGCAAAATCATCAGTGTGCTCAGTTGTAATTCACCTCTGCACTGGCTTTATATTCCCACTACGTACTATACTCCTCAGAGGCTGTTTAGCTAATCTCTGGTATAGCAGCATCAGGATGCCATGGAAAGCAGAGCTAACAGTCCTGTTTTCATACAGGTATGTAGACAAGGGAATGCAACAGGTGATTGCCGTTTGTGTTTTACTTCATAGTATCTGTGATTCTGTGAAATACTAGCACAAATGGGGGAAAAAAAAAGATAAATCTAATCGAAACAAAAAGTTATCATTAGGCTGCTTTTTTGGTGGGTGTTTGTATTTTTTACGATTTTATTGGGGTTTTTTAGTGGCTTTTGTTCAGGGTTTTTTTTGGGGGGGCTTGGTGGTATTTGGTTCAAGAAGGTGAAATTATGTACTAGGCTATTATAGTGTGCCCTGGTGAGACCATGTTCTGGGCCCTCGGTTCAGGAAGGACACAGAACTGCTGTAGAGAGTCCAGTGCAGAGCCGCAAAGATGATGGAGTGGAAGCCATCATCTTATGAGGAAAGGCTGAGGGGGCTGGGTCTCTTTAGCTTGGAGAAGAGGAGACTGAGGGGAGACCTCATTAATATTTTTAAGTGTGTGAAGGGTGGGTATCAGGAGGATGGAGCCAGGCTTTGCTCAGTGGCATCTAATGATAGGAGAAAGGGGCAAAGGGTGTGAGCTGGAACATGGGAGGTTCCACATCAATATGAGAAGAAACTTCTTCACAGTGAGAGTGACAGAGCGCTGCCCAGGGAGGCTGTGGAGTCTCCTTTTCTGGAGATGTTTAAAACCTGCCTGTATATGTTCCTGTGTGACTTGGTCTAGGTGATCCTGCTGTGGCAGGGGGATTGGACTAGATGATCTT
>JAOXOE010029153.1:0-14907 GCA_028565055.1 Phoeniculus purpureus
CTGCTGTGGCAGGGGGATTGGACTAGATGATCTTTTGAGGTCCCTTCCAGTCCCTAATGATTCTATGATTCTATGATCATATGCCAAGCCTTTCCCAATGTCTATGGTGTAAATCACATGCTGTTACCTGGCACCTGTTCTGCAGTAACTGTTTGAGATAGGAGAGTCGAGCCTTCAAAGCTGTAGCAGGTTGCTTGAGATGTAGCTTCTTACTGTAAAGATAATATCCTGCTTTCCCACTTCTGATGTCACCTAGTAGTGTAGTGAGACATGCTGCCTTATTTATGCTTTTGGAAGTCATGTATATGTTCAATCAACTTTGCTGTTTTAACAGTTATTGCTAAATGCATCTAAAAAAACTCATCACCACCAATTTGTACTTAGAGCAAAATAAGTGGATAAGGAATTTTACTTCAGTTTCAAAATCTTTTTTTATTTCCTGTTTTCATGTTCCAAATTAAGCTTTCTCTTGACATCACCTCAAAGGATGGAGGGGAGAATAGGGTTATCAGGACTTGTCAACACAGATTCATCAAGAGGAAGTCATGCTTGGCCAATCTAATAGCCTTTTGCCATAACAAGATGAATAGATGGAAGGGAGGGCAATAGATATGGTGTACCTTGGCTGGAGACTTGCGGGTGGGAGGATATTGGACCCCCTGATTCACTAAGAGTTAACCCTAGTTCAGGTGTTGTAGATACTACGTTACTGAAATAGTCAATTTCCCTTTCGCAGTCTGTTATAGCTCTCAGTCTTTCCACTTTTTCTTTTAGCTCAGCCACCGTGTTCATCAGGTCTCTGATCTGCTCACACCTAACACAGATGTTGTCCCTGCCATCCTCCATATAGAGTGCCATGCTCCAGCACTCACTGCAACCACCTGCCTGAACATCTGCATGCTTGTGTGTGAGCTCTGTTTGGGTGCCCAGTGTTTTTCTACTGGCCTTTGTCCTAGTAGTAACCATGTCTTATGGTAACTGCCCTTTCCTCTCAGATATTTGGGGTTTTTTTGGTTGTGGGTTTGTTTCGGTTTTTTTTTTCCCTATCAGCAAGAAGGCTAGCCTCCTCTCCTTGCAGTCTTGTGCTGCGTTCTGCTTGGTTGTCATGTGATTTCCACGGCAACCCCTCCCCCTGGTAGTCACTGTACTCAGGCACATAGGTAACTGGAGCCTGCTGCCCCATCTCTCTTCAGGAGCTGCCCAGCAGTAGCAGTAGCAGCAACCTCCAATGTGAAAAGAAGGGAAAGAAAAGCCAAAAAAGCCAGAAAACCCAGGCACCCAGACCTGAGCTGGTTGCCGCTGCCTCCTCTCCTCGCAGTCACGCGCTGCATTCTGCTTGGTTGTCATGAGGCAACAACACTTGAACACATTGCTTAGAGAAGTTGTGGAGTCTCCATCTCTGGAGACATCCAAAATTGTTCTAGATATATTCCTATGGAATCCTATGCTCCTGGTGAGCCACCTCTGGCGCTTGGGTTGGACTAGATGACATTCAGGGGTCCATTCTAATACCTGTTGTTCATTGATGCTGTAATTAAGAGTCCTTTGAATAGATGCATGTGTTCCACCTAGAATAGTGCCTTAGTGTTCTCACTTGGGGGTTTTAATTGTGGGTCTTTTTAAATTAGTTTTGTTTTATTGCTCTTTAGCCAACTCAGTTGCCTGGATCTGAATAACAGCAATTATTCTTGACACTAACCCTTCTCCTTCTGCAAAGGATTACCAAACTCCACTTTGAGGAAGGGTATGTAGTCTAACTTGCAGATACTCAGATGATCAGCCTAAGAGATTGATTTCAATATAACCTACTTCAGGTATAACTTCTGTTAACAATGGAATGTTTACATGACTCAGAACTTCAGATCAACCAGAAGGAGTTTCTGAGAGAGATTGTGTGATAGAATCCACTGTTGTCAGATTTAGCTAATGTGACATTCACTCTGTAGGTGGAAATAGTAGAAATAAGATGTGAACTCAGGTCTTAACGCATACAAGTAGGCAAACTTCACAATTCTGCTGCTGCAGTTATCGCCAAAGCTGCACTTGGCTGTGTAACTAGTGTTATGCATAGGTGTTGTCTTCCCCAACGTAGTCTCTGTCCTCAAGTGTGACTTGTAGGGAACACTTTTTCATGAAATAGAACCCCAGAGTTTATGTAACTCCTGATATTTGTTACAGGATGACTCTGCTGCATTGAACTGCATGTCTCATCTTTGTTTCTTTGTCATCTCTATAAGCCCCTGTTCCCTCTCCACTGCTCTACCTGCACCTTTTTGTCTCCTTTCTTTGTCTCTCCGTATAAGCAGTCTGTGAGGCTATGTCTGCATGCTGAAATAGAGCATTACAGCCTCAGCTCTCCTTGTCTTCCTTTCTTGGTCTTTCAACTTCTCATACAGGGCATTCTTTATCTGGTCAGGTGGTCTGTTGAGAAAAGTTGGGGAGTACATTGTAACTCCCAAATGCTCTGACACGGCACAAACTGCTCTGATCTCTGCAATTTGCATCAGAGTCCTTAAGTTCTTATTTTACTACCACTTAGTAACACAATTTTCTGAAGTTATTTACTTCTTGTATCCTGCTAGCACCAGCTGTTGACAGTCAACAAATGGTCTGATGTTCACAACAGGTAAGACATGTTATTAGTTCTCTCCTCTTGACCTCTCCTAGCATTTTTTAGCAATAGAAAATGAAGCACACTCCTTCAAGAAGTGCTCCATTGCTTGCTGAGACTATGCGGCTGCACTGAAATTCATCTTGTGTTTTGCATTTGTTCAGTTGTGTTGCTAAGTAGAAAGAAGCATAACATTCATCATCAGAGACAGCCTTGAACTCTTCCGCGCTGCATTTGTGTTTCATAGGGAGGTTCTTCAGTTGGTGGTACTAGAACACTCTTACTGCAGGAGCAGATGCAGTACCCAAGTTAGAGAAATGGTTGGGAACAGCCTGTTGGTCACCATTTAATTTCTATAAATAAGAGATGGAAAATTAATTCAGTCCTGGAATTTGTTTAGTCTTTTACTTCTTGTCCTGGAAAATAGCAAGAGAGAAAACATCTTGGTGTTTCTGAGGCCATTTGCTAGAACACAGACTGGGATAATAGGAGATCCTAGCTTTTGCTTTTAGTTAGAGATCAAACATGCTCTATGCCATGCAGTGTTGTGAGGGCAGGAGTACAAGATGAAATTGGATTAATCCTATTTGGATTTATTTACAAATATGGCAACTAAAATAGTCCATCAGCTCAAAAAACGGCAGAAAAAGATGATTATTTGCAGTGAAATTGTGGAATTCCAGAGAAAATTTCTATTTTGTCTCTTACAGCTTTGTCCTTTTCTAAAGTCATAAGCAACATAACCTCTCCTACAATTTATTCAAAACAACACCAAAGGAATTAGAAACTTTTAACCATGGAATGTGTTTTTAGTCCATAAATGCCTGGCTACGAGACTGGTGCTACAGGCAGGGCTTTGAGTTCCTTGGTAATGGCTAGTTTTTTAAGACACCAGACCTAACAGTTACACATGGGAAAGGTTTATCTCAGAAAGGAAAAATGGTTCTGGGGCAGGAATTGGCAGGGCTCATTCAGAGGGATATAAACTAGATTCAGAGGTGGGTGGGATTATTGCTGGGTGGGCACCACTGGGGCAATGCTCTCATCTTCTACTCTGCCCTGTTGAGACCACATCTGGAATGTTGTGTCCAGTTCTGGGCCTCTCAAGTGCAGGACACAGAGCTGCTTGAAAGAGTCCATCGTAGAGCCGTAAAGATGATGAATGCAGTGCAACATCTCTGAGAAAGCTGGGTCTATGTAGCTTGGAGGAGGCTGAGAAGTGACCCCATTAACGTTGATAAATATATGAAGGTGGGTGTCAGGAAGATGGAGCCAGGCTCTGCTCAGTGTTATCTAGTAATAGGACAAGGAGCAAAAGATGTGACCTGGAACATAGGAGGTTCCACATCAGTCTGAGAAGGAACTTCTTCACAGTGAAGGTGAAGGAGCCCTGGAGTGGACTGCCTAGGGGGGTTGTGGAGTCTCCTTCTCTAGAGACATATAAAACGCACATGAATATGTTCTTGTGCGACTTGGTCTAGGTGATCTTTCGAGGTCCCTTCCAATCTTCATTGTTTTGTGATTCTGTGTTCTGCACACTAAATGTTGACTGAAACCTGTGGGGCTTTTATCCTGGAATAAGCAGTTATTCCAGAAATAAATGTCCAACAAGAATGTGTAATGGACTTTGAAACCAATAAAGGATAAACTGCTATCTTCATACTGGTATCAGTCAACATAATTTTTTAAAAATCTTTGTCGCATTTAACATATTAAAAGGTTGCATATTTACTCTGTTTATTAAGAAAAAGAAAGAAAATTAAAAGGTACTTGAAAGATTTTTAGCCCTTTACAGTTGTGAGTTTCTGCCATGAGTTAAAAATAATGATAAAGCTCTTGAAATTATATCCAGATCTTATCTCAGGCAGGAGTGCTACACTGTCTGTTTGACTTTGGGATGTTTAGTCATTTGTATTATATCTGTCTTTGTGAAAACAAAATTGCTCAGTTTAAGTGCAGTTACAAATAACAAAAGAGTGGGAAATCTCAGTCAATTTTAAGAAGTTGCTGCACTGATTAGAGTCAAATGCTGCTATTAGCTTTAGAATAATCACACAGACTACAAAACAGTAGAAGTACACTGCAACCCAGCATTCCTTACAGTCATGAATCTTTATTTCAGAGACCAAATGGCACTATGAATGGTTTGATTACTTTGCAAAGCAAAGTGGAGTTTAAGAAGAGCAATAATGACATTAAACACAAGTGTTGTCATTGAGCATTTTAGAAGGAATCCTGGCAGCCAATAAAGCTCTTTCAAGAGCTTTATCAGTTAACTCATTTAACTGCTGGCTAATTTATAATATAGTGACTGCCAATCACAGAATGACAGAATTATTGAGGCTGGAAAGCCCTCTGAGATGATTCAGCCCAACCTATCACCTAACATCAGCACATTGGCCAGATTATGGCACTAAGAGCCACAGGATGGGGACTCCACCACTGCCCTGGGCAGGCCATTCCAGTGTCTGATCACCCTTTCCCTGAAGAAGGGCTTCTTTTCTGATTTTGGCCATTTTTTTCCAGCACTTAGGGCAACAGCTTAGAACAGAAGTATAGGGAGTAGAATGCATAGGTCCCACCACACCTCCCTGGCATTAGCCTTATTTACTGGCTTAGAAAGGGTAATCTTTAGGTCAAAAGAAAAGCAGTTTCTCCAGATGTTTGATACAGATTTTCGCCTTGTCCACATTCACCCTGGAACTCTGCTTATTTTGAAAGCAGAAAGAAAACCGAGAAAACCCTGTCGCATCCAGGAGCAATTTTGACTCGGAGTTGACTTGGGAATCACAAAAGGTTTTGAAAATCTGGCTATGCTAAACCTGACAGCAGACCTCAGAGTGAATATACTGTTTCAGTAGCTCAGCAAAGCCCAGGTAAAAGGAATAAGTAAAAACTATATGGTTCAGCCTTGAAAACAACCTTGTCATCTCCACCAGTTTTCTGCAATTTCATCATTATTCAGTGTTTTTCTGTTACATTTTGTTGCTATGTATGTAAAAACCCAAACTACATTTCTCAGTTGACCGGCTACTATAAACTTCTCTAATGAGCCTCCCTGCTGCTTCTCTTCTTGGCTTCTCTGTTTATGAAGTACCTCAACCTTTGTGACTAGTTTAGATTTACCTTAGGTAATGGGAATGGGAACAGTAGGAAATGCCTTCTGCAAGTGTTCATATGAGCTGGGAACATTTCACTATGGGTAACAGATAGGATTTTTTGGGAGCAGTAGGTAAGCATCACATTTTCATAAACTTTGTTTTTTGTGCTTATGTGAAAAAGTTGGGAAGATTTGCCTCTAACTATTATAATTAAAAAGTCAGGTCCCAAATTTGGGCTGCATCATGCTGCAAAATTAATTCTGCACAGGCATCTCTAATGTTGGAGGAATACTTTTGTGATTGTATAGCTTCAGGCACAGAGGAAAAACCTTTTAATTAGCTTGGAGAAGATAAGTTGCTATGTCTGAGTCATTGCAAGGTGCTTTGACTAGTTGTCTTTGGCAGCAGGTGCTGCTACTGCTGAAAAAATGGTCTGTTGTGAATTGTCAGGAATTTTTTCCCTTTAAAATACTAACAAAAAGGCTAAATTCCCTGTTTGTTTGGTTTTGGTGGTTTGTTTTTTTTTTCTTGTGATGTTAATTTATGAGGATCTTAATTCATCCTTGAACGTTAAATTGGCCTTTTTCAGCAATAATACGTAAAATGACTTCTGTTCTGCCGTTGTCAAAAAAATTGTCATAGTTATTCACATTTGCTTGTTAAGATTGGAAAATTCTGATTTCAGTTATAGTGTTGGCCACTGAGAGCAGCTTCAGTATATGTGTATGTGATTCCTTTTTTCTTTTGCTTTTAAAAAGCGTTTTATCACTACATTGATGGTGTGTCCTTGCACAAAGTCACAGACCCATAGAACTGTTGAGGCTGGAAAAGCCCTCTAAACTCATCCAGCCCAACCAATGACTTAACATCACCACAGCGGCCAGACCAGGGCACTAAGAGCCACAGCCAGGCTGTCCTTCAACATCTCCAGGGATGGGGACACCACCACTGCTCTGGGAAGTCCGTTCCAGTGTCTGATCACCCTTTCCATGAGGAAGGGCTTCCTAGCATCCAACCTAACATTCCCCTGGCAGCTTCAGGCCCTGCCCTCTCGTCCTGTTGTCCCGACCCCCACCTGACTACAACCTCCCTTCAGAAAGTTGTGGTGAGGAGAAGGTCGCCACTGAGTCTCCTCTTCTTCAGACTAAACACTCTCAGCTCTCTCAGCCTCTTCTAGTCAGACTTTCCCTCCAGTCCCTTCCCCAGCCTCATTGCTCTTCTGGACCCAGTCCAGCACCTAAATCCCTTTCTTGAAGTGAGGACCCCAGAACTGCCTCCAGTAGTGGAGGGGAGGACTCCTCAGTGACCAGTACAGGGGGAGAATTACATCCCTTGTCCTGCTGGCCATACTATTGCTGATCCAAGCCAGGATGCCATGGGCCTTCCAGACATCCTGGGGACACTGCTGGCTCATGCTTAGCTGGTTGTCACCAGTACTCCCAGGTTCCTATCTACTGGATTGCTCTCCAGCCACTCAACCCCCTGCAGCTACTGATTGTGGAAAATTGTAGCCAACGTGTAGGACCCTGTACTTGGTCTTGTTGAATCTCATCCTATTGCCCTTGGCCTATTTACCCAGCCTGTCCAGGTCCTTCTGCAGCATCTTCGTACCCTCCAACAGATTGATTCTTTGTTTTAAGGATTCAAGCAAACAGTGCCTTTTTTTGGTTGTTTTTTCCTGTTAAAAGCAGTGAAAAAGCAAGTAGTAAGAATACTCATAGAGTTAGATCTTCCTGCAACATAAATCAGGTAGAAACATATAATTCAGCAATCACTGCCACTTGAAGGAATATGTATCTTTTATATGGGCTGGACATGAAAAGCCCTGAAGGAAAGAAGATGCTTTTGGAAAGGCTTGATGAGATACACGGGCTTGCAGCACAATATGTTTTCCAGAATCAGTGAGTTTTACAAATACCTTCAGTCAACCTTGTGACAGACTTATCTTTGACATTTTTAAGGCAGTCTGATAATGCAGGCATGCTGCTAGATTTATTTTTCTCCTTTTTTTTTGCACAGTAGAGTGATAGCTGTACTTATTTTTTATGACTGTTATGTATATCATGGTTTACTTTTTGATTGTAGTGTACCTGAATACTGCGAGATAAATGGAGACTGTTAAGAAGAGCAAATATGACAGATGGTAGTGACCAGTTTTAAGGAAATGCTGGGTCCAGTACTTCAAGGGAGTTAATGGAAAATAGAGGAGCTTTGAGATTTTCTTTTCCTGAGATACACCACCAACACACCTGCTTTCTGCCCAGGGTGGAGTGCACAAGAGTCAAGGGGCTTTTTAGCTATCTGGCCTCTGGATGGCTCTGTCTCTCAGAAAATTGTCTGTAGAGCTCTACTGACAAGACCTTCTACTGAGCCCATACTGAGGGGATTCTGATGCATTGCAGGTGGGAATAGTTTCGTGACCAAATCTTGTCCTGATAATGAGCAGATTTGATTGTGTGGCTAGATAATAGTAGGAAAGAGTGAAGATAATCAGCCCCGGCCACCTACTGTATCTACTGCCACTATAGTGAGGTGCAAGAGAGATGAAAAGATGAGGTGTCAGATTTTAGACAAGGGAATCTTTTTTGGTGTGAGATAAAGTTGTTGTATAAGATGTGCTTTCTTTGCAGACTCAAGTATCGGATGTTTATTTATCTACACAGCGGTGCAATGTCAAGTATTCTGGCCTAGGTACCCGTGTCTGCACTGACATGGTGGGAGCTGTGAATATTTGTGCCAGCTTGTGACCTTGCAATGGACTTTGTGTAATTTGGATCTGTACTGCCTACTGCAGTCTGAGAATCCTTCTTACAGGTGATTGGCATGCTAGAAGCAACAAAATTAATCCTTGCCTGAGCAGGGCAAGCAGAAACTGGAACAATTTCTTTTGGTGATTTCAGTATGCTCTTGGAAATAGTCTTGGCTCCTGACTGTTTGAGGCTCAGAATACTAGAAATAATCTATAAAGTCACCATGCATCAGAAATATGCATCACAGAATCTTTATTTAAAGCAGGTGCTAGTTCTTCAGTTTGCAGTAAGTAGAAGGATCAGCATCCTGGGATCATCTTTGCATTCTCGGAACTGGCAGGTCCCACTTTCAACGCTGTGTAATTACTGTTTGAGAGTTGAATTACTTGGTGTTGTGTATTTCATAACTAGTGAGTGGCTGAATTTTGTTTACTGCTTCAAGAGCTGGTTATTTCACGTGTGGGTAAGTATATTCATGGAGTTTTTAAGAGACATCTCAGTCACTAGCCTTGCTCTAACAAGCTGTGCTTGAGGGATGTAAAAGCATTTATTTTCCTAATCTAATGCACAGTGAGAATTTTTTTTTACTTCCTTATCCCCTCTTAGAGTTTCATTTCAGCCACTCTGAAAAATGTGTTATTGACAAATCTAAGAGAAATCAGTGCAAGGGGTCTGCTAAGTTGTGTCTGTACTCATCTGTCAGTGATGTGTAAAAGATGGCGGAGTCACATTAAAGCCTCACCAGTTCCCAGTATAGGGTGACAATTATGTCCCTAGTCCTGCTGGCCACGCTATTGCTGATACAAGCCAGGACTGCATTGGTCTTCTGGGCCTCCTGGGCACCCTGCTGGCTCCTGTTCAGCCTGTTGTCAACCAGTACTGCCAGGTCCCTTTCTGCTAGGCTGCTCTCCTGCCACTCATTCCCCAGTCTGCAGCTGCAGAGGATTATTGTGACCAAAGTGTAGGACTCTGCCCTTGGCCCTGTTAAACCTCATCCTGTTGGCCTCTGTCTAATGACCAGTCTGTCCAGATCTCACTGCAGCATCTTCCTATCCTCCAGCAGATCAACACTCCCCCTT
Source organism: Phoeniculus purpureus (assembly GCA_028565055.1). Taxonomy (NCBI): domain Eukaryota; kingdom Metazoa; phylum Chordata; class Aves; order Bucerotiformes; family Phoeniculidae; genus Phoeniculus; species Phoeniculus purpureus. The sequence continues at coordinate 9,542 of JAOXOE010029153.1, forward strand.
AACTTGGTGTCATCCATAAATTTAGATTCAATGCCCTCATCCATGTCATCAATAAAGATGTTGAATACAATTGGGCCTCCCTAGTGGAGACACCACTGGTCACTGAACACCAACTGGATGTAGCGCCATTCACAACCACACTCTGTGCCCAGCTGTCCAGCTGGTTTTTAACCCAGTGGAGGGTGTCCCCATCCAAGCCATGGGCTGACACCTTTTTTAGCAGGATGCTGTGGGAGACTGTCAAAGGCTTTGCTGAAGTTTAGGCAGACCACATCCATAGACTTCCCCTCATCCACCCAGTCATAGAGTGAGATCAGGTTGGTTAGGCATCAGATTTAGGACCTTCCTTTCCTAAACCCGTATTGGCTGCGCCTGATGCCCTGGTTGCCTTATATCTGCCACTGAGTGGCCCTCAGGCTGAGCTGCTCCATGACCTGGCCAGGCACTGAGGTTATCTTCCATGACTCCAGGAGTGGGGCTGGAGGCCCTTGCAAGGCTCTGGGCAACATGATCTAGTTGAAGATGTCCCTGCTGACTGCAGAGACGTTGGACCAGATGACCTTCCAACCCAGCCCATTCTATGACTCTTAGAATCCAGCTTATCCTCTTCATATCTTACTCTGCTCTTACATTTTTACTATTAATAGTAAGCATCACGTGCAGCTTGTTGTTGTTACTGGCTCAATATTCATGGTGGGTTTTGTATGATGTCTTACTAGGAGTTCATAGTGATGTACTGAGTAGAACAGCAGTAACCAAGTTAGCCAGAGATAGGTGGTTGGTGGTGTTTTCTTTTTCCCTAATGTAATGAGCAGTATGATTAGAGATGATACGTATGTGCAAAACCACATCATTGCAAAATGAAAGTAGATGCAGTTCTTGTAGAAACAAGGGATCAGTTCAGTATTCTGACAGTATGAGGAAAGTGTACAAAACCAGCAGTCTACAAAAAATAACTCTCCCATAATTTGAATGGTCAAAGAGTTTACTTTCAAATGTTTGTTCTCTGCCACTGGGGTTCAATGGATATGCAACTGTTCATTGTTTCTACTCTCAGAATACAATGGCTATATGATTCTTGGGGTTTGATTGTAAGACAAACACTAAGATGAAATCCAAGACAAAGCAAATTATGTTTCAACTTCTATTATTTGATTTATCTTTATTTTTGTTGCCTGACAGAAGCAGTATAAGGATCTTACTAGTAGGGATGAGCATCTCAGTTTAAAGTTTGGAAAGTCAGTTATTACTGTTACTATTACTGGTAAAATAAGAAACTATGGCAGGATCCATCAAGAGTAGTAGTGATTCTAGACTTGCTATCATTTAATTAAATTTTACATTTATAGCAGAAATTACTGTGATAAAAAATTAGAGATTATTAGGTGAACTGCTGTTCTGCTTATGAAGAATTGAACAACAATTTGAGGCATAGTATGTGACCTCATTACATTAATATAAAATAATTCCACATTATTAAAAATTTAAGTACAGCCCAAATGTTATTCAAGCTCCCAGGAAAAAATGAAAACAATAATTTTTTGGTATGTTCTGTTTAGATATGAAATGTTACCTACGCCGATAGGTATTTTTAGAGCATCTGATGACCTCAGACAAAATACCATGCAAAAGAAAAAGAAGTATCAGTTTGTGTTACCCTTTGCCTCTTCCATCTGAGCTTCTTAATACACAATTCTTTTCATACTATGAAGCAGTGATACGCAGCTCCTACTGATTTGGTTTTCCTCAGAAACTGTATCATTGTTTTCACTTGAAAACAACCCCAAACTGTGCTTGCTAGAAACAGCGATGAGATGCACAGATTACAGTGATTGTTAGGGGAACATTTTAGAATTCTTTGAACGTTTATCACTATCTTGCTATTCTTCAGTTTTCTCATGAGGACTAAGAAAACCTATTACTTCCCTGCACTTCATGAAGGGAATGAAACCACATCTAGATGGAAGGTGTCAGTGGTAATGAGGTCAAGCACAAAAGTGAACTTGTTTTGGTTGGTTCCTTTGCATTCACATGCACACGTAATTAGGAAATCTGCTTTTTGTTTTTCTTTTCTGCATTTGACACTTCATGTTCCTGTTTGGTTGTAGATAAGGCTATTCAGAAGCAGCAAGCTGGTCTTTTTAGGAAAGGATTGTCAGGAGCCAACAATGTACAGCACTTGCTGTCAAGGGTGAGGGTTGGGCCAGTTACTAGATGAATGGCAGATGCCCTCTATGAAGCCACTTTCCCTTCCCAAAGGGGAAGAGAAAGCAAATAGGGGAGACAAATTTATGGATTGGAAAAGGAAACTAAAACTGCTGTAATGATACAATAATATTAATTAAAAATGACATACATACAAATATAGGGAAAACCAATGCTGAACCATACCTGTCTGATGGCAGCTGTGTCACTGCCACCACTGATGCTGTGGACAGGCACTGGAAAAGTCCTTGGACTCAGTAGCACATGGGAACTGGATTCAGAAGCTGGATTCTGCATCTGGGTTCTAGAATGCACAGGTTGGGATTGAAGGCAGGACAGAGTCCTCATCAGACTCTGGTCATTGAAGAGCTTGACCCTTGTGGTCCCTTAGCTTTATACCTAATGTGATTTATATAGGAGAGATTATCCATGTGGCTACCACAGGGTCACCTGTTCTGTCTGCTTCTCCCTGCAGGTGCGGCCTCTTTTTTACTGCACCCCCAACATGACACACAAGATTATAAGTGACCTTGGTCTGGACAGGAGCAAGGCAAGAGCCTTTCTGCATCCCAGTCCTTGGTAGTAACTGCAAACATCAAGTCTTCTCACCAAGTCCAGAATCACCCACTGTCTGCACAAAGATCCTATTAACTTCTGAGGTAGTTATTTAGAAGATACTGAGCTAAAAAGTAAAATCATTGAAGAGAATTAGTTCTATTCTAGTGGAAATAGTGATGTACACTCTTTGCCTACCTGTGGTTTCTTGTTAATAGGCTGGACATTAAGGCGCATGGCTTTTCTGTTTGATTTTCAGGCAAATCCTTTTTGGGGTGGTTGCTCATTAATTATGAACTGGCCCAGTTTGGAAGGCACCTCCAAAGGGCATCTAGTCCACCTGGGCTGTAAGCAGGGACATCCTCAGCCAGATCAGGTTGCCCAGAGCCTTGTCTTAGTGTCATGTATTTGTTGTCTTAGCGTCATGGTTAAATTACTTCTGAAAATAGATGTTTTGGAGTGTATTCCCTTTGTTGCTGAAGTCTGTTACTTGAGGGGTAGGTGGTAGAATACATGAAAAAGCATTAGTTATATATCAAACCAGTTCCTTCTCTAGGCAACATGGATTTATAGATGTCCGATGAACTTCAGCAAACTTGCTGTAACTTATCTCAAATATGGGAATTTTCAAAAGAGGAAAAGGAAAGTACTCGCTCTGTACACTCGTGGGCTTATGGACCCCTCACTTCAAGAAAGATATTGAGGTGCTGGAATGGGTCCAGAGGAGCAATAACGCTGGGGAAGGGACTAGAGGGAAAGTCTGATGAGGAGAGGCTGTGGGAGCTGGGGTTGTTTAGCCTGGAGAAGAGGAGACTCGGAGGGGACATTCTCCCTGTCTCCAGCTCCCTGAAGGGAGGTTGTAATCAGGTGGGGGTGGTGCTCTTCTCTCAGGCAACCAGCACCAGTACAAGAGGGTAGGGCCTGAAGCTACCAGGAGAGGATTAGGTTGGATGTTAGGAAGCCCTTCCTCCTGGAAAGGGTGATCAGACACTGGAATGGACTGCCCAAGGGGAAGTGGTGGTGTCTCCATCCCTGGAGGTGTTTCAAGACAAGACTGGCTGTGGTCCTTAGTGGCCTGTCTGGCTGCTCTGGTGATATTAGGTCATGGGTTGAACTTGATGAGCTCAGAGGGCTTTTCCAGCCTCAATAATTCTATTAAAGTTTTCATTAAAGTAATTCTATTAGTTTCATAAAGTTATTCTATTAAAGTTTTTATACGATTCTAATTGATAACAATGTTTATTAGGATGATGGGGACATAATTGGGCAGATCTATCTGGAGCAGCTGTCGTTCTCCTCTCCAATCAGAAAAAAAGGTAAGAAAAACTTGTTCTTGCAACAAGAATGTGTGTTTTAATTTCTATTTTTAATTATTAAGAAATGCACTTTAGAAGTTCAGCTGAAGAAGTATTGAGCAGATAAATCAGACAAAGATCAAATGGTGTAACTGATTTTGTGTAATTTTAAAGACAATATAATTGTATGAATGGGATTCTGCAGAGATAGAAAAATCCATTGTTTCTTGTCTTATGCAAGTAAGAGATAGTTCTATGATCTGGGATAGATTTATTATTCCTCATTGATTACCTCAGTCTGTCATAGGACATTGCTGACAGTAAAGAAGCAGACCTGTTGTATCTGTCATGATGTGTCAGAGATCTGTCAGGTCTGTGGCTTGTTTTGAACTTTGCTGGTTCAGGAAAATGTAGCTGAGCATTATAGCAGAAGTTTGACATTTCCAAGATGAAAACCAATCTTCTTTCATGTGATGTTTCTTAAGATGTGGCGCTTTGATTGCACAAGTAGTGATTTCATGTGTTTGGGGGGACAACATGGACACCAGATAATTGAGAATAACAGATTTGACAGGTGTTTTGCAATGAGTATAAATTGAAGGAACGGTGATATGAGATACAGCAATTCAAACATTCACCTGTTGTTGTACAAATATGAATTTAAAAGTATAAGCTTGTATTTCTTTTAAAAGATTTGGGACTAGCAAGGGAAATACAGCCTATTGTGAACTAGTACACTGTATTCAGAGGGAGAGAAAAAAAGTGAGAGCCAGTAAAATTGGTTACTGGAAGTATAATAAACAGTGAGGTGTTTGAAATGTATAGGAGGGGAGGTCGGATGAAGCATTGTTGTAACTGACAGAAGACTTAAAAAATTAATATTAAAATGTTCAAGCAATTTAATTGTAAAATAAATTGAAACCAAGAAAAAAAAGAAATACTTTCATTTTTGCTCTAGAGTATGGCCATGGAACTTTAGTACAGACGCATGGTTTAACTGAAGACAGTGTTAGGATGGAATTAGGTTATGTTGAATAGGATGCTAGTCCTATTCCACATCTTTATTGCTGACCTGAATGAGGGGATTGAGTCTTCCCTTAGTCAATTCGCAGATGACACCAAGTTGAGGGTAAGAAAATGCTGCAGAGAGACATAGACAGGCTGGGCTGAGGGTTAGGTTGGGTCTTAAGAAGCTCTTCCTCATAGATAGCGTGATCAGACACTGGAGTGAACTGCCCAGGGCAGTGGTGGAGTCCCCATCCCTGGAGGTGTTGAAGGACACACTGGTTGTGGCCCTTTGTGCCCAGGACT
>JAOXOE010029154.1:0-14903 GCA_028565055.1 Phoeniculus purpureus
TGGCTGGAGAGTAGCCCTGAGGAGAGGGACTTGGGGGTGCTTGTGGATGAGAAGCTCAACATGAGCCAGCAGTGTGCGCTTGTGGCTCAGAAGGCAAACATATTATGAACATATTTGGCAAATATTTCACGTCCAGAATATAAGGGTAAATAACTACGCTAAAGTTTTTATGGGAATAATTAAGGACAGATGTTATGTCAAGGACAAAGCATCTGAGTAGCCTTAATGAACTGAGGACTTTTATCTTACAAGCAGCACCACTCTCTACTCTGGCACAGCTTGTTGTCTTACTCCATTATCTGCAGATTCAAACACATTTGCTGTGTTTCCATTATCTACTACTATCAGCAAGTTGCACTTGTTAATGTTTGAATAATCTTCATATGGACGGCTACACATTCAAAACTTGAATTCTGGCAAATTTTTTTTCTTTTAATGTCGCAATATAAACTCTATGGACATTAGAAGTCAGAAGGTGGTTCCGGTGTTGTGATGAGTTGACATTTACTAGCTGCCAGACCACTTTCCCCATCCTCTCTTACTTATCTTCCCCAGGCTGGGGCAGAGGGAACAAAATGAAAATATCTGTGGGCTGCAATAAAGACAGTGAGACCACTTAACCCAGCAAAACAGACTGTCACTAGTGGAAACTGACTCTACTTATAGCCAGTCAAAACAGAGTAGGTCATGAGAAACAATGCTAAAACCCCAGCTCCACTTCTCCACCCCCACCTCCCCCCAGCAGTAGATAGCAGGGGTGGGCAGTCCACAGTAGCTTCTCTCTGGGGCAGCCTCCTCACACTTGGGGTCACCCAGGCCAGACCCACTGTGGGTACCTGCTCCTCCTGTCTGGGTGTTCCTATGCTCTTTCCTGCTCCTTCTTTCCTCCTCAGGGCCCTGTGGCTCTCCCAGAGACACCCTGGTCCTGACAACAGTGTCCTGCAGAACCAGCCAAAACTTGTTTGTGCCCTCAGCTGGATCTCACTGCCCACATCCAGCACAGATGCTGAGGATCAATCAGGTCACCACAGCCAAAGCCCCCCAACTCACAGAGGGACACTGAGCTTCAGAACTTCAGGTTGGTGGTGGCTGCAGAATGCTACAGCGGCCTTTGTCATCCTGCTCCAAATAAATACAACATAGATCACACAGGAAAGACTGGAGTGCTGTGGCACATGACCTATTTCTAGTAATTTTGTCAGCAGGGCTGCATTTAACACTACTGTGAAGAATCAGGATTTTGCCTCTTGAGAGTATCTCCTATAGAATTGTCTCAAGCTATAATGGGGAAAAGGGTCACAGAAAAAAGTATGTTCCTTATAGAAGTGAGTTGCTTTTCCCAGCTTCCTTGTTAAGGATTTTAGTATCTAAACGCAATATTAAAAGTCTGCAAGCAACACCAGCACATGAAAAGAAACAGTAAAGCTGGAAACAACACAGAACTGCCTTTCTCTTCAGTTTTGTCTGAACTTTTTAATTATGGAAATTATTTAATAGTAAAGCTCTACTGGAATTTATAGATCTGTGCAATATTTATAGTTTAATCTTACTCAAACAAATTACTACAATTACTGCCATGCAAACCTTAAACACTTTGACAGCACATCCCTGAACACTGAGGAACAACATCTGCCTTTCAAACAAGAAACCATGTTGAGAAAGGAGGGCATCTCAGTTTGGGTTTATTTCCATTCTTCTACCCCAATGTCTTCTACTAATTATTTCTCTGCTTATTAGCATGGATGCATTAACATGAATAGTATTTATTATCTCCTATGAATATTCATAGCTTTTAGCTTCAAACAGAAATTAATATAAACACTTTTTAAATTTAGTCTTTACTGTATTCACACTGAGCGTTTGAATTCACAGTGTGTATTAAAGCACGGGAAATCAGAGTCACAAAATCTTCAGACTTTTGCCAATTAAAATATGCAGAGTAGCTTAAAATGTGGACACATGCCTAATGGAAAATGTAAGTAGTAGGAACATCAATAAAGAAAACAAAAGCACAGCAAAATAAAATAAAGCCTTTACAAGATAAGCAACAAGATGTTGCTACAAGCTTTTTCTTAACACTCAATTAAATGATGCATCTGAACCACAACATGCCACACTTATTCTTTTTATATACTGTTGTCCATATGCTTCTTCCGAACAGTGAAATCCTAGTGCTAAAAAAGCACTGAGTTTAAAAGTCACTTCATAAAAAGGTTCCTTGCACTCTTAGCAATAATCCAAGTAGAAACTAAAAGAACTCTCTGGCTTTCCCTAAATTGCAATAAAAAAAATTATCCCAAAATAATGAAATCTGTAATATGAAGTCTTAAATTATACAGAAACCAATCCTTACACTAGCAGTACATTATCAGTACATATGCAAACTCTTATCCACACTCAATATTCTCACTATTTCTCTGAAAGGTACTAAAAGGTCCATTTGTGCAGAACTTGTGCTGACCTCCTCCTCTAACTAAGAACATTTAATGTGCTTTACCAGAAGGTTTGTACAGCAAAAAAAGAACTGGATTGCCTCCAAAATCATTTCAGAGCTTCCTTGGATTGCACTTTTCTACCAAAAACACATATTTGTTGGATGCTACTACACTAAAATCCTTACTGCTAACCGGAACACAATTACTTCATCTGCTCCAAACCCGATATGATGTACTGAAATCAAAGCTACTATCAAACGATCAAAACCTTGTAGTATGTGTAGTACCTGTTGCAAACCCAACAAATCCCCCACAGCTTTTCACAGATATAAACACCACAACCAGAGGAACCCAGGTAACATTACAGCAACAGCCACATATGCAGTAATAACACAGGAAAAGTCCTCATAACGTTAGCAATGCTCTTTGCTCTTGAGAAGAGCTGTTTCCTCTCCTTAGATCTCCATTACCATCTGTGAAGGACAGTGGATAATATTTAAACTTGTATCACAATGCTGTGCACTTAAATAAGCCCATCTCAAATGTAGAGACAGTATATCACAGTATATTGTGACGAAAAAGATTTACGAAGGGTTAGTCCTATACTACCGCCCTTCAAGAAGAGAGGGTTTTTTTCCCCCGTTTGTTTGCATCACCTCAAGGACCAACTTCTAACTTTAAAAATGCAATTCAGAGCCCACGTCTATTTATACTAATGCAAGACAGTATAACACTATAGTTTTTAGTTTCATTTATAAGCAACTTTTCCACTTTAAAATCAGTTTTGTCCTACACGTAAATAACTCCAGCTCTTAGTTATTACAGTCACTAGCAGTCAAGATGGGCATGTTGACTCCAACAACCTTTCCTTATTCACAATGTCATATACTCAAGTTGTCTAATGCAAAGACAATTAACAGATGACAACATTTAACAGTTACGAAAAACATTTTAAAAAAAACTGGAGCAGCTATGGTGTCTGACTTCACACTAATAGCATTTGTATGCTTTTGTTAATCCTGGGCTTTGTATCATCAACATCAAGAAATGCAACTTGGCCTGACTGAGATGAGAATTCTGGGTGTAAATGAGTGTTTTCAGCTTTTTTGATTAGCAGAATACAAAGAAGGAGTCTTCTCCAGGAAAAATAGAGAGGAGCTCTGTGGTATAATTACCCTGGGAAGAGGAAAAATGTGGTTGAACAAATGCCACAAAGTGACCTATGTCTCCAGCCCACTCCTATCCTGGCTGTCACTGATGGCAGCAAGGGCTGAAAAACCTCCATAATGAAACTGTGTAAGAAGCTGCAGCTTCCCATGATTTTGTTGAAACTCAGATGAAGTTCCTGACTCTTCGAGAGTCAGAGCAACATTAGCCTCATTTCATAACACAATAAACTTCTAACAAAGTTTAAGGAAATGGAATTGAAGGGGTAGCTATTCTAATAAGCTTAGAAGTTTAATTCTTCCTTCTTCATTTCTAATATAGTAAAACAAGTGACATTAAATTACTAAAAGGGGGTGGGAGTGTTACTCATTATTTCATACATTTATTGAAGCCAGTTCCAAATTCTTCGTATACTAAACGTACTTAATTTTGTATTTTGAAATATAAGAATGTGGGGGTCTATGGCAAGTCCGTAGATCCTTTGACTGAAGCAGAAGAGTTTAACCTTGGACAGATTAAAGTGTATCCATGAGAACAAGGAGTCAGAGATACCTGAAGAATGTAAACAACTGACTGCGCTGAGAGAAACTTGATAAGAGATGAGCAAGGGGTGTATTAAGCTAAAATGCCAACGGCCACTTGTTTATATATGTGTTGTACCAATAAAATAAGGACACCTGTGTGCATAAAGGGTATAAAAAGGAGGTAGCTGCGTTAATAAAGTATCTTATATGACGGCTTGCACATTGGTCTTGACTCTGTGTCATATGTCCACCCCAACCATGACATAAGAACATGCAACTTAAGACAAGTTTGTTTTCCCTTCTGAGAAAAAAATGCCTCTGAGGTTTCTGCCGTTTATTCAAGGATGATTTCTTGGGTTTTCAGTTTCCTGACATATCGTAATTTTTGGATTGCTTCATCATGTTAAAAGGACACAAGACAATACATTGTGATTGTCATATTTGACCAGGACTGGACCCAGCACTGATCCCTGGTGTGCTCCACTGGTTGCTGGCCTCCAACTAGACTTTGTTCTACACCACCCTCTGGGCCTAGCCATCCAGCCAGTTTTTACTCTGCTTCACAGTCTACATATTTAGTCCAAATGTAATCAGTTTCTCTACGGGCATCTCATGGGAGACAGTGTTGAAAAGCCTTCCTGAAGTCAAGGCAGACAATATCCACCACTCCTCATCTGCCAAGCCTGCTGTTTCATCAGAGAAAGTTATCAAGTTGGTGTGACCCTCACTTTGTGAATCCATGCTGCCTTACATGATTACATTACCTTCTTGTCCTTCATATGTCCCTGGATTTGTTTTCCAGGATTTGTTATTACGATACCTTTCAGGGAGAGAGGTGAGGCTGACTGGCAGTATCTAACATTCAGATAGGTAATAAATGAAAACATTTTACTCTGAAGGAAGTGAACTAGCATTGACTAAGTGTGAAAGTCTTTACATTTTATACTTTCAGTAGGCTTCTTATTTAAATGCAAAGGAACTTAGAACATTCAGAAGCAGCTTCCTATCCATGACTAAATGGCTTTATTCTTTGGTATACAGAAGACATCCCTCTCATAAATCAGTATTTCAGGGTCATTTTCTGCATGACAGAGAAATTACATTTCACATCAGTTTTCAAGTAGAGTTAAATGTGCTTTTGTTCACATTTTGAATAGACATTATATTTTCATTAAAATGTGTATTAATAATTAGCATTCACACTAATTACTAATAGCCAAGCTGTCTAAATTACAACTTACATAATAAACACCAAGAAATTCAAACTAATTACAGTATTTAACAAGCGCTGTCAGATAAATGTTTTCCCCTTTGCAGTGTCTTATGCTGGCGGTGTTACACCCTGAGATCAGAAAGTACTGTCTGCCTAAAGCATTTGCATTGCATTTACTTTGAACATCTGGTCTTTCAATGCTATTTACATAGTTAACAGGAAACTTGACATCCAGCGGAGTTCAAATGTATAACGTGATACTTTCATCCTTTTTGCAGCATCTCTTACACAGTGTCATGAGCACACAAAATTAATACTCTCAGTCACATGCACTGAGTAGTCTAGAAACAGTACTACTACTCTGGACCTAGCAAACAGCAGTAAGAGAAAAAAATATTCAAAAGAAGTCAGAGTCCGTAGGATTGGGTCAATATACATTATCTTAAATGCCTCTAACAATTTTGCCTCTGCTCGTGGAGGTCACGCAATACAAGTTCATTACGTTAAAGAAGATTTTGCGAAAAGCCAGGTTTTAAAGTTATAAAACCTGGGACACCTAAAATGTTAAGGACAACACCCTACCAGCAAACACTGTTATTACAATAAAGCCCAGAATGTAGATTATTATTTGCAGACCAGTTTGATTAGTGCATTGAATTAATGATACTGGGCATGATGCCACCATTTGTCCTGCAACATTTCTGTGAATCCCAAAAGAAAATGGCTGAATGTATTCCAACAGTTTTTCAACTACATAGTTGTAATTAAATTAAAATAAGTAAAGACATTTCAATATTGTTCAACTGCAAAGTGCTTTAGCTCATAAACAGGTTCCAGGAAATTACACTGCTCTAAGAGAGAAAATCTGATCTTCAGAGGAATGTTTCTAAGTTCAAAAGCTTATTGATTTCTTATGCCTTAACCTGTGAGAGCATATAATTTTGTTTATTAATTTGGTCACAAAAATCTTTTTCAGAGTCAGCCAACAACATGAAAATTCTGGTTGTATTGTATAATACTTATTTTGCAAACAACTACATAGCAATATCATTAATTAAATTTACTGTAATTTCCACTGTAATCAGTGTAGCTTCCTGAAATTACAGTAAGAAATGAAAAATTACGTATTATTTGATTCCAAAATCCCATTTGCTGTTCTTAAAGATCTTGACTTCAGAAATGCCATGCCATTTAGATAAACAAGAAGTAAAAGTTTACATTCCCTTTTAACCCGTAGCACTTACCCTCGTGCAGTTACGCAGAGTGTAGGCAATACAATGCATCTTTTTATGGGCTGGATGGACTGAATCCACCAGACTTACCCAATACATTGAACAAACAAGGTGAGCCAAAGTTTAACATTTATGTTTCTGTCAGGGGAGGACAGCTTTGAGTTATTTCAGTCTATGTAAACTCATACTGATGTATCAGCATTTTTAACAGCTACGCTCACTTCAGTCTCAGAAACGTTACGTGCCTCCCCCTTCTATTATGAAAAAGGAAAATGAACGCAGCAGCCACAGCTCTTATTTGCAGAAACCATCTACAATACTCCTACTTTGCAGCGTGACAGAAGAAGAAACAAAGGGTAGGTCATGGGATCCACACACTTAAAACAACTGTTACTACTGACTAAGTATCTGTCCCTTCTGATTTATTCAAGTTTAGATTTTAACGTTTATACATGAACAAATTATTTCCTAATGAGAAAGATCCAAACAGTATCAGTTGAGTCTATATACCATTTGAATGGCGCCTCTGTCTCAGTTGCCACGACAAGGACATAAAGCTAGTAAAAGCAGAACTTGTTTTATTTGGCAGTCCTGCTGATAACTGACACGTCTGAAACATGCAGCCGGTGTCAGCTATGCTTGGCTGCAGAGCATCTCTGTTTTAGGGAAGCTGCTTCCAGACAGCTAATAGCAGATGGAAAAGCACTGTATGATCAACTCAGATATACTGTGACAAGTGGGTCTGGGTTTCAGAAGAGTCAGAAACACTGTTAAACAAAAGTCTGATCTATCCAAGTAAGACTTATATAAGCAAATAATTTCTTCTGCCTTGACAATAAACACAGCATCACAGATGGCCTTGGGAGGAATACTAGTATAGTAATAACTGGTTCCAATGCCAGCTAAAGAGAAGCTCCTGCACCCTATGAAAGATAGCGTGAAGCAAACTAGCTGTAAACTGTGGCACTGAGCCGACAGCCACCTCATAATACAGCAGGACTGAAAACATAAACTACACTTTAATAGTTAAAGCATTGAAAAAAATAAAATGTAGCACACGGGAGGTAAGCTATAAATAAAGCACGTTCTCAAATACCTGTTTTCACTTGCTCTGCAAAATACTCAAGTGTGGTAAATAAAGAACTAAAACACTTAAAAGCTGAAAGACAGTACACACAGGATAGAAAAGTTAATTCAAGCCTCGTCAATTTTGAGGTGCTTGTTCCACTCATAGGACAATAACACTGCAAATGTTTGTATGGGACCAGTGGCTGACAGCTGTTAAAACTCTACATTTTGAACAAAGCTCTGAATAACATCAGAACAAAAAATATGTTTTTCCACTTCGGGCATCTCATTATTATAAAAAGCAACTATCAAGACATTCCTGTTAGTGTGGAATACTGAAATTTTTTTCCCATCTATTTGAGATAGGGTCACCTTCTGAGCGAGAAGTTAGGTAATAGTATGCTGCAGAGACAAAACCCAGAAGGAATGCTGACACTCAGCTTAAGCAGTTAAAAACTCCAGTTAATAAGTAAGAGTCAAGCATTTATGTAAGCATTATTTCTTGAATGAAACACAGCACATCTGGCAATGCAGTACCCTCAAGTGCACTACTAATTGTCAACTTCCAAATATGAAGAGTCACAGTAGCAGAGAAACTTGCTATTGACTCACCTTTACACAGCATCTGAGCGATTTCTAGTGATCTCCTACTCAAAGATATCCAAAATACCTGTTCTCTACAGTGTCAAACATGTTAAAACATAAGTAATACAAAAACAGGACTTGGTGTCAGTCTTTTTCATAGTTTATATATAAATGGCTGAAAAGCATGCGCTTGCCAAGTAGGTAAGTCACCAAAAATCACAAAGCACATGTTTAAAAGTGTACAAGGATTAGCATGTCATCTCTGAAACACATTACTAGCAAAAGATTCCTAAAATCATTAGACTTTTGCAGGCAATTCTCTTGCCTGAAAGAATACAAAGCACATCAGTGTAGAATATCCACTTCTTAGAATTCAATGCTGTTTTTCAACACAGCTGGTCCTGACTAAACAGATTTAAAGATTCATCAACTCGGAGACTATAAAGGATTATTGTGATTATCTAGTCTGGCTTCCTGCAGGGCACATGCCATAGAAACTACTCCCAGATTGCTGCAACACAGTTCCTCCAAGATAATACGGCAACAGATCATTTGAAATGCAATCTAGTCTCTTTAAAAGATATCAGTAACACAGAAGCAACTGCTTTCCATGATTAATTGTTTGTTAAGTACCCTAGTAATTAAAAAGTGGCTTTATTTCATTCTGAATTTGCATGGCTTTGATTTGTAGATACTGGACTTTGCTCTATCATTTGGAGAGAACTGCCAGATTCAGACTTTTTTGACAGATTAACATCTATCTAAAAACTTTCTTCAGGTACCAGTTTCTGAGTCCTAAAAAGGCTGAGTCCTCAGTGAACTTCTGTGGTTTGGCTTGGTAAGTACAGAAAGACATTTATTCCCTCTACTCTGTATTCATCAAGCTTCTGCTTGAATATTATTCTCGCTCTTATATAAATTACTTCTCTAGATAGATTTTTATCCATTATACATTTAAAAAGTGTAGATGAACAGGTAATTATTTAAAGCAATAACAAAATATCCAGGAGTTGTGATATATTTTAAAGAGTAGGTTCAAGTCTTTGGCTGTTTAGTCTAGAAATTACAAGAATTAGGACAACAATGTAAATTTAAAACTTGCAGGAAAAAGGAATGGAATTACCCCTTCTCCTAGTCCATGGCAAGTACAGTAAGAAATAACAAGCAGTAAGGAAGATTTAGTATAGGCTTCAGAAACAAAATCTTTAACAGTACAGAGCAAAACCCACTGAATTTTATTGCTAAATACCCATAATTGCAGACATTTTTTCTTAAATAGGCAAGACAAGCACGTGTTGAAAATGTTACAGTTAGAAATTACCTTGTGTTACATGAGTGAAATGGACAAGGTAACCTGAAGATCAGCTCTAGGCTCTCCCTTCTCATTCTGCATTCCCCATTCCCCCTCCTATCCCTCCTTGCTTTACAGTGCAGGTCAGCTCTGAATCTTTCTCTCTTTTCCACACCTATTGTGAAAATGGCACTCAATCCACACAGAGGAATTTTCAACTACTCTCCTCCCCTGTACTCCAAGGTACACCCCTCCATGATCTGTAAAGGCAAGACTTCTTATCCTCTCAGCTATCAAAATCAAGGAAAAGGTTGATGTTCAGTTGGTTAGCCATGATGCCTCATGTTAAGTGCCATTGCACCTCAGGATGCAAGCACCATCTGCAGGTCCATTCTATATTTGGATGCATTACAACAGATGCTGTTTAAATGAGCCAAGTGTCTGACGGACACTGTACAATTTCTGAACTAATAGTTATTTCACTTTCTACTGCTGCATTGTCAGCACATTTTTATGAGACTGCACCTTTTTTTTTCTGATTTCTATGATGACAATAGTGAATAACAGAGAGACAAGAGCAGATCCCTGCAGGTCCTAATTCAAGCAGCAGAAAAGGAAAGGGTATTGTCTAGAGCATTGAAAGGGACACCCATCAGAAGGCCCTGAGCAGGCCAACTGGAAGACTTCTAGCAAAATACTATTTAGAATGTATAGACCTTCTGATTTCCTTTGGGAAATGGGAGAACTCCATCAAAAATCCGGTGGTTTTCACTGCAAGACACATTTTCAAAAAACAAAAAAAGCAACCCACAAAAAAAGACAACTGAGAAAGTATCACTGTGTGCATCCCGAAGTCACATAATGTAAAGATCTCCACACACCATGTGGAAAAGTTTCATATTACTGTCAATGTATAAGAAAATTCTGCCTTTTTTTGGCAATGCCTGCGAGCTACTTAGTTGTGTACTTCCCAGCTCTACCTAAAAAAACACCCCTGAAAGAATGAAGAACTAAGATATTAAAAAGTTGCATGCTTTTCTAGGATAAATAAAATGACAACTAGAAAAGATATATTTTACATTGTGTCACACAAAGTAATTTTATTTCAACAAGGAAATGTGCCTAATGTCTGTCTCTTCTCTTTCTGAAACTACTTAATACTACCATTCTGTGTTTTATCTAACACAGCAATGCCACAGGTTTCAGGAGACAAATTACAATTAGGTTGTTTCTAGAATACTGGTGCTGATCACAGAACAACTGTTAAACAAAACAATTGTGTTTAGATGTGTGTAAATCTAATGCACATTTACACTGTGACAGCCAACAATAGTACAGTAAGAACCGACATGCTTGCTGTATTGTCAGATCTAAGATACCAAACTCAGCAGCTACTTCAGAATATGACACCAAAATTCAGTAACAAGCCTAAAGTGGATCATTAAAATCATCCTCCTGCTTCTAAACTTGTCAGTGACACTGTTACTTCCTTTAAACTATCACTTTGTTTACTTTCTGTGACATAAGGGCCTGACAAAAATGGATTGAAAACTTGTCTGGTTTGTATCTTCCTAGCACAAGATTTGTTGCAGTATTTGCCTCTTCTGAAAGGCAACTGAAATCTCTTCATTTCACTACCTTTAGTACCTCTTCAAGGAATAACCAAGGTATCTCTCTATCACTTTTTGCCAGCTAAACAAATAGCCCAAGAAAAATGAAGTCAACACTTAACTCTACTTCTGGTTCCCTTTTGTAACAGAGTAGCAATTAAACAAACACAATGTAGGAAAGCAGGAAGTGCCTGACACAATTCAGGAAACAGAAGCAGCATATTAACATGTCGTGAAATAAAGACTAGTACATGCGTCACTGGGACTCACTAATATATGAGATGGAAGAAAAGGGGTAGCTAAAGTCCCTGTATAGAAGCACAAATCAAAGTTGCCCAATGTTTCAGGTTTGGTGGTTTGCTTGAACATCTGAGGTCCATGAGTTCTTAGGGATGGTCTTCAGAGCACAGTGCTGTACCAGGTCAGACCTGATCTGCCATATTGTACAGTCTCTGTGACTGAAAGGTGACAGGGCTTGATGCCTTCTCAAAAAGTACACTATGTTTAAGTAATCTGCACCTCCCTATTCAAAGTGACCGTATAGTTTCTGGTTTTTTAATGATATTTTTTAATATTAAAAAATACACCATTTCTCTGTAAGGATCCAGCACATGCACCAATATCTTCCAAGATCAGAAGTTTCTACATACATATAAACAAAACTAAGATCCTACTACTATCAATATACAATACCCTTAAAAGCTATTTGGTTGTTAGAAAGAAACCCAGCACAGCAGTTAAAATCATCTTCTTCCCTCTCTCTCTTCTACTGTATCAAATATTTAATAACACAGAACGAAAGGTCAAAAGGAAATCTCTGCTGGTGTTCTTTCCCATTTTTCCCTGAAACTAAGTTCACTTTCTTTCCATATTATGTGCCACTGTCCTATGCTACCTTTCAGAAATTAATTAGATCCTACCTCAACAGGTTTCCAGGTATGTTGCTCTAATAAGAAAATTAGTCCATTTAATAGCATCAGTAAAACAACTTACAATCACTAGATCCTTGCTAGGTATAAATTTCATCTGCAGAGAAACTGCACAAGTCTCCCACTTGGGAAGGTAACTGGCCCTGTACACTTCAAATTAAACTTGAGCTAGTCAGGTCAAAACAAAAATTCAAGACCAAAAATGTTACTATCTTACTCCTTAAAAATGACAACTCAGTGCTTCTTCAGTATGCATCCTGCAAGGTGGCTTTGACTGTCAGGGCCTATACAGAACAAAAATAACTGTTACCTCAGGTTCTGAGCTATCAGGAAAAATGATGGATGAAGACCCAGATGGGTTCCCAAAATAAAATTACTGCCTTCAATCCTTTGCTGGCCTGTCTCAACTCCAAAGAAAGTATTAAATGCTGTCAGTAATAAGATTTGAAAAAGGAACAGCGTTAGATCACTAATAGTACGTACTAGCATGTATTATTAGAATACAGTGCCAATATATGCACCTGCACACTATAAACGAAGCTTAAGCCAACTCACAAAAGAAACTTTTAAGTATGACTCTTAATTCAAACACTTCCAGTAATTATACACCTGCATCTTTGATAAACACCAACATAACACCTCTATCAAACTGTATTAACTAATGGATGAAACCAAAGAGCAGCTCAGGCTGCCTCTAACAAGCTGTCAAGCAACTGCATAGGACAGCACACATAGCTCCTCATTCCCTTGCTGCCAGAAAGGACAGGGTGAGACCAGGGCACAGGGTGAGAGGGATCATAGAGGACACAAACTGCCTCTTTCAGCAGCAATGTCAGCTTACATCAATGTGAAATGTCCAAAGAGATATTAAATAACAGTCTCCCTTCTGAAAGGATGCAATCTCAGCTTCATTTCTGAACGCTGCTCTTGCACAGACCACAGAGGAAGCATTCACCAATTCCCCATCACCTCTAAGGACAGATCTGAAAGAATAAAGTGAAAACTGCCGCAGCAACTGCAATTTAATTTAGATCAAACAGCTAATGGTAGAATGGCAAAGAACTTAAAAGACACCACTATTTCCCCTGCTACGTAAAGTCATTGAATTTAGACTACTGACAATTCACTGGGAAAAAAAAAAAAACAAAAAACCAAATAACACTTCAGATAAAGAACCTGGGACTGGTAATCTTGCAAATCTAACAAAAAACCTTTCAGTAGAGGAACATTTCAAAATTCACACACAGCTTAGCAGAACACAATGAAAAGAAAGAATCAATATATTTGTATTAGTCCTAGAAAGTCCTGTGACAAGTGACACACACATACAATCTTAACTGCTGAGGGTACAACTCCAAGCAAAATACTTTAAATATAATTTTAAAGAAAAGCTATTTAAGTTCTTGGGATCCAGAGCAATTACTTTCCCCCTCACTCTTACAACAGGGTGCTTCTAAGTGTGCTGCATCTCTGCACTTGCTTATGCAATAGCCAAAGAAGACATTCTTGGTCATCCATTCATGAGACACACAATATTTAGCCAAGTTCTGTTCCCTTAGCACTTGCTGTGCCCTTCACGACTATAAGCAGCAGCAGGCACTGGTGTTGAAGGAAAACAAACCAGAGACCACATCAGCAGGCAGTTGCTGATACCAAGAGGTTTAAGTATATTACTCTCTGATAATAGCCAGTGATAAAGTTTTACAGATGATTTATGTTTTTCATTATTTTCAAAAGTGGGGTTTTTTTAGTATGTACTGAAGATCATCTCAGCACTCTGAATCTTGAGCTATCAGTGCACTGGCACTAGAAAGAAGTGGGTATTTGTTTTGTAAGCTGTCAAGGTGCCCCAAATTCATTCATCTATTAGAGTTAACTTTTTGCATCACCTGATCATTTCCCCTCCACCCCTTCAAGGGCAGTATGAGATTTTTAGAGGCAAATGCACAATCATTAAGTATCATTGCTACCTGAAGAAGCTCTTCCTAGACAGTACAATGATACCAGCCAAAAACTTTGAAATCAAACCTGGAAATCAGAACTTCTGTTACATTTCATCAACATTTATGATTAAAACCAGAACTGCATCTATGAACAATTAGCCAGTACAAGGCTCTGCTTCCAAATCAAAACCAAACATATAGTAAAAATAAATAAATAAAAAACCAAAACAACTGTAAAATTTATAAGAACATGAACACACAAACGAGAGAAGCACAAACGGTTCTCTTGCAGAAACCTCTCCCAATTTGTTTATTTTGGTCTTTGTACTCCGATATTAAGTAATCTTTATGTGTAAAGCATTAGTAGATAACTTCTGTTAAACAATAAAACTTTAGGAAATAAACAGAAGGATTTCTGAATGGAGAATGCCTTTCTCCAAAGGCCATGAACAACTACAAGCTCAAAACTAAGATGCAATCCATTTAAAGAATGATGTGAGTGGTTTCCAAAGAGAAAAATGCGTATTTATTTTCCCCTTTTTCATTCCAACATGAATAATAAACCATATGCTATAAAAAAAATTACTCAAAAAAAAAAAAGTCAAGCACTCAAGACAATGAGGCTACACAGTAACTGAAATAAGCTCTGGCTCTTGTACATATGCTTTACAATAGTTTAGAGCTGTGTGACCACACGCAGAACCTCTATTTAGAACAATTAATGAACAGTCACCCAGCTTTCTGTTATCATTTGTGACTAATGTATGGTTCTCGGGGCTTAGTTTATTAAAACCTATTCAAACCTCACAATGCCAGATATTCACCATTCTTCACAGTATCACAGTATTAACAAGGTTGGAAGAGACCTCATAGATCATCAAGTCCAACCCGTTACCACAGAGCTCA
>JAOXOE010029155.1:0-14901 GCA_028565055.1 Phoeniculus purpureus
AGTCATTTCTTGTGCTGCAAGAAAGCAGTCTTTGAATGTTAGCCAGCTATCCTCAGCTCCCTTGCCTGCCAGTACCCTGTCCCATGGGATGTCCACTAGCAATTGCTTGAAAAGGCCAAAGTTGGCCCTCCTGAAGTCCA
This sequence comes from Phoeniculus purpureus, assembly GCA_028565055.1. Taxonomy (NCBI): domain Eukaryota; kingdom Metazoa; phylum Chordata; class Aves; order Bucerotiformes; family Phoeniculidae; genus Phoeniculus; species Phoeniculus purpureus. The sequence continues at coordinate 141 of JAOXOE010029155.1, forward strand.
GGGTTGCAGTTCTGGTAGATATTCTATTCCTACCACATGAGACCCTGAATTCCACCATCTCATGGTCGCTGAAACCAAGGCAACCCCCAACCTTCACTGCTTCAACCAGACCCGCCTTCTTGGTGAGGACAAGATCCAGCAGTGCTCCTCTCCTAGTGGGGTCTTCCACCATCTGCATCAGGAAATTATCACCAATACACTTAAGGAACCTTCTGGACTGTGGGTGGCTGGCCGAGTGGGTCTCCCAGCAGATATCTGGGTAGTTAAAATGGTTGGACTTGATGCTCTTGTAGGTCTTTTCCAGCCTCAGACAGCAGGAAACTGTCTTCATAGAAGACAGAGGAACATCAGCATTTAATGAGATTGTCCAAGCTAGAATAAAATGAGCAAAGGAGAAAAAATAACATGTTTGGTTTGATTTTATGGCTCCATACATTCAGGTAAGTCTTAATAAATCTGTTCTTCTCCATGATTCATTGTTGTTTTAATGCCGGAATAGATTCTGAAAGATTAACCACTTGTAAGCAACAGCACTTTTCCATTGCTAACTGATGGTGGTAGCTGATCATGCTTCTACTGGAATCCAGAGATGTAATCACAAAGTCTTGTTTCAAGGATGACACTGAGTAGGAGATCTACTGTTTGTCCCCAGGAAAAAGATCACAGGATTTGCAGTGGTGACTGAAGTCCTCCACTCTAGGTGAACAGAATATCTCCCTGAAAAGTTACTCTTCTGTATCTGCAATCAAGAAGTTTCAGGAGACCCTGTTTGTCACCAGCACATTTACAATGCAAACTCCAGTATGAAGTCCTGAACTCACACCTCCTTTAATGGAAATCATGATTCTCAGATGTTTTCAAAACCACTCAAATGTCAAAGGACGCCCGCAGGCCTCCTGAGACTTTGAAAAACTCCACACTGCCATTACGAATGTTGAAAGGCAAGGAGGCTCCTAAGGCAGTAACGTATTTTCTTCCTCTTACCTCCATCTGTGTAAGTAGCATATTGGCTTGGAAAGCCTTACCCCTTATTCTCCTTCTCCGACTCACTCAAAGATTCCCCCAGACTGCAGCGTCCCTGGGAACAGCCCACTCACTTAGGGACAATATCCATTTGACACAAATTAATGGGGAAAGAGCATCTCCTTATCATCTTTTCATTTAAATTACACAGACAGTTACAGCATGAAACCCAGCAGAATGAGGTTCTAATTGCTAAATATGTATGTTAAATAGATTAAGTAACAACACACATTCAATCTGATGATAAGAACATAATTATACTTTTGTTGCTTCTGTTAGCTGAGTTAATTACAAGGATTGTGATATCTATTTAATCTCCTGTCCTTCCTGCTTTTAGTAAATAGGACGGAAGACTAACCAGTTCAGGATCAGGCACCTTTAAATTCATTCACTCCAAAACTTTTTCCTGTGACTGAGCTGAAAAAGTCCATGTCCTGTTTGCGCTTTTGCTCCAGAACCGATGATAAGGACCGATGACAACAAGCATGAAGATACTCTTTGGATCGCCAGGTGGATTATGTCCAGTCCCAGCCAAAGCCTGGCAGACAATGTTTTCTTACCTCCCTTCCAAGCAGGGACAGTGTCTGTACAGTCTCAGTTAAGCATGTACATGAGCCTGGGTTTCCTCTAGCACCAGCAACAACAATGTTCTCAGTCTCTTAAATACGATAGCCCATCTCTTACCGGCTCCACCACGGTTGGCATTTGCTGCCTGATTACTGGGAGAGCTCTCCCAAAGAGAGATGGGCGAGGTGATTACAGGAGCAGCTGAGAAATGGGGGAAGAAAACCTCATTTTCTGAGCTGTTTTTCAGGAGGAGACTATTACAGCAATAGCAAAAAAACACCCTGCAGCAGAACGGCTCAAAGACCTTACAACTTTCTGCAGGCAGTACACTTCTAGGGCTGCAAATTTACTAAACTATGAAAAACAAAATCCTTCCTACTTCTGAATCACTGTTTTTATCTAAATTTTGTTATTTCAGCAATCACATGCCTGAGAGTCATGAAAAGTCTAAGCAGAGGAATACACTGTCTCTGGAAATAACACATCAAAGACTTTTGGTTCTGCGGAGCTTGCCATCTAACTACCTGCTCGTTCATACAGACCAAAACTGCCACTGCTTTTACTGCAGCAACTCTGTTAGAAGACCTTGATAACTAACTTCAGCCTAAATGCTTCCACAAAGACTTTGAAGCATCGTTTGGCCCAGTAACTTAATATGATTTCCTTCAGTTGCAGAGAAAAGTTAAAATTTCAGTCCAACATTTTCAGCACAAGCTGAAGTAACTTGAGGCATAGCTGGTAAATGTATTTCTCTCTTTAAACACTGCTGAGATCACAACGTAACAGCTGCAAAAAGACATATTTTGCTTAGATTTGGAAGTCAAGCGCGTACAGTTGGCTAGTCTCAGCTAAGCTCGTCATCAATAGAAGAGTAAACTCGGTAGAGAATTCAAGAATCAAGGTGAGGTATATCTGCTTTCACATCACTTTTCAAAGAGACTAACAGTTTGAAAAGAAGAGAAAAATGCCTCTTCATTTTTCCTAAGATTAATTTTACTTTTTCCTAAGATCCTTCTCTGAAATAAAAAGAAAATTTACGTTCTTGACACATTATCTTAAGTCCATGAAAAAATACATTTTATGAAATACACAATAATAGCAGAGATCACACAACTAACCTCTAGGAAGCCTTTGATTTTAAATATAATAGAATTACCATTTTTTAAAACACAAAAATAACTAATATATGCATTTTTAAACACAAAAATAATTCAGTACCTGTCAGTTCTCATCAGAGAAATCAAGAGTTCAGTAACATTTAAAATAGAATTGGTACTGTAACTTATATTACTGTAACAAAAAAAAAAAAAAGAAGGTGGTAGCACTTAATTTTCTGTGCATAAAGCTATCACCAATTGGATTAAGCTGAGGCTTTCATTAGGGGTAGATTATTCCCTTCTTCCTCACGAGGGCATTTCCTGCTTCTTCTTTCAGGAATTATGGAATCACAGAATTCTTGGAAAAAACCTCCAAGACCAAGTCCAGCCAATAACCCTACTGTACCAAGTTCACCGCTGGACCATAAATTTAAGCACCACATCTAAATGACCTTTAAACACATCTAGGGATGGTGACTCAACCACCTCCCCAGGCTGCTTGTTCCAAAGCCTGGCTACCATTTCAGTAAAAAATTTTTTCCTAATATTCAGCCTAAACTTCCTCTGGTGTCCCCTTCCCTCTTGTTCTATCACTAATTACCTGTGAGAAGAGACCAGCACCCACCTCTCTGCAACATCCCTTCAGGTAGTTGTAGAGGGCAATAAGCTCACCCCTCAGTCTCCCCTTCAAGTCACGACAGGGAACTAGACAGAGGGTAGACCTGGTCAGACGAATCACCACTTTCTGCTAGTACGAATAAATCTGCAACAGAGCAAGAGAAAAGCAATTAGTGCTACATGACAGGCTCATACTGCCTGTTGCTACAGAATGGAGTTCGTTACAGGAGAAATGAATTTATTTAGCCTCATTTTTGTGCTCTTTTCTTCATTGTTTTTTACAAGCTGACAGAACTTTGGATTGGATTCACCCAGTTGTAACAAACAAGAATACTGGCTCAATCACAAAAGCAAAGCAAAGGCTAAAGCACACACTACACTGAAAATGTTTTATTGGGTATTTCACTTCATTTGTACCATACTGTGGGAGTGTGGGAGAAAAGGAATTGCAGGATCCAGGTCAGAAATTATTAAGTGGTTTGGGCCAAGAAGGAGTGCTCAAATACAGAATGATATGTTCCACATTATACCCATTTTCACAGAACCATAGAATGGCTAAGTTTGGAAGGGACCTCAGAGATCACCCAGTTCCAGATCCCTGTGGTAGTCAAGGACACCTGTTATCAGACAGGATTGCCTTCAGCCCCATGCAACTAGACCTTGAACACTTCCAAGTAAGGGTCATCCACAACTTCTGTGAGCAACTTGATCCTGTGCCCCACCAGCCCCATAACGAGGAATTCCTTCCTACTATCAAATAGAATTCTATCCTATATTACCTTGAAAACCTTTCTCCTTCTCCTGTCACTAGAGTCTTTTGTAAAAGCCAATCTCCAGCTTTTTTGCAGGTGCTCTTCAGGTACTGGAAGGCTGCAGTAAGATTCCCCCAGAGCCCTCCTTTGTTCACGTAGCACAGCCCTGATTTCCTCAGCCTGTCCTCATTGGAGAGATGCTCCAGCCCTCTGATCATCCTTGTGGCTCTCCTATGGACTCGCTCCAACTCTACCACATCCTTCTTGTACTGGGGGCTCCAGAACTGCATGCAGCACTCCAAGTAGGGTCTTACAAGAGCAGAGTAGAGGGAGGGAATCACCTCCCTTGACCTTGTGGTGACATTTCTTTTGATAACAGCCCAAGATACAGTTGGCCTTCTGGGATGCACTCACACATTGTTGGCTCATGTTGAGCTTCTCGTTTACCATAACACCCAGTCCTTCTCCTCGGGACTGCTCTCAATCCATTTACAAGCAAGCATTTGAGCTTGGGATTGCCCCAGCCCAAATGTAGGACCCTGCTCTTGGACTTGTCAAACCTCATGCAGTTTGCACGGGCTCAGTTCTCAGGCCTGGACGGCCTCCTTTCCCTCCAGATTGTCAACCCCATACAGCTTGGTATCATCAGCAGACTTGCTGAGGGTGCACTCACTGCCACTGTTCATGCTGCTGACAAAGACATTAAACAACCCTGGAACCAAAACAGACCCTTCAGGAACACCACTTGTAACTGATCTCTGCTTGGCCATTGAGCCACTGATCACAGCTCTTCGAGTATGACTGTCCAGCCAATTCCTCATGCACTGAGTGGTCCATCTGTCAAATCCATGTCTCTCTATTGTAGAGACAAGGATGTAATGTAATGCTGGACAGTGTCAACTGATGCAATCAAGTCTGGTAGATGGCATTGGTTGCTCTACCCTTACCAACCAACGCTGTAACCCCATCATGGACGGCCACCACATTTGTCAGGCATGATCTGCCCATAGTGAAGCCATGTTGGCTGCCACCAATCACCTCCTTGTTTTCCATGTGCCTGAGCATAGTTTCCAGGAGGATCTGCTCCATAATCTTGCCAGGCACAGAGGTGAGACTTGCTGGCCTGTAGTTCCTTGGGCCATCATTTTTCCCCCTTTTAAAAATGGGTCTTTTTCCCCCTTTCGTAGTGGGAGGCAACTTCACTAAAACATTCTGATTTTCAAATGTGATGGATAATGGCCTAAGAACTTTATCTCCCAGTCCATTCAGGACCTATGGGTTTGTCCCATCAGGTCCATGGACTTGTGAATTTTCAGCTTCTTTATATAGTCACAAACAAAATCTACCCTTTCTACTGATGGTTCTTCTCCTACTCCCAGCCCTTAACCTCTCTGACTTGGATGGTGTTGTTTGGATTATGCTGGTGAATGTGGAGGCAAAAATGTCATTGATCATCTCATCCTTCTCCATATCCCGGCTTACTGTGTCACCTTTTTTATCCTGGAAAGGGCCCACATTTTCCCTAGTTTTCTTTTTCTCACTTATATAATTACAGAAGCTCTTATTTCCTTTAGTGTCTCTGGCAAGGTTTAATCCTATCTGGGCTATGCCTTTACTAACCCAATACCTGGCTGCATGGACCATTCCTCTATACTCTTTCCAGGCCACCTGTTTTTTCTTCTATCATCTATACAATTCTTATTTTGTTTAAGTTGGTCCATGAGTCCTTTGCTCATCCACACAGGCCTCCTGTCAGTTTTGCCTGACTTTCTCTTACTAGAGATGCAGTGCTTCCAAGCTGAGAGAAGGTGGCCTTTGAATGTTACACGTGAGAGCTTGTCTATGCTGTTCCCTGCTAACAATGCATATAAACCCAGAGAGAAAGTCTAATAAAATTGGCTTTGATCCTGCTAAGAGACCATTGCCTTAGGTACAATCATATGTCCCTGAGCATACATTTAGATGGAAGGCATGTGTTATGGTCAAAATTTGACTTAGGACAGACAGAAATGCTGGCTGGAGAAAAGTCTGTAAACCAGTGAGTAGTAAAGTAGTTCACACTTCACCAAAAATGTGGGTTTGCAAAAAGTCACAAAGCAGATGTAGGAAGCTAAGGTCAAGAGAACACTGAAGAAATAGGAAAAATATAGAACTGGAATGGGAAGTGAGCCTGGGATAGTTCTGGTGTCTGGTTGAAGCTTTTACTTCGTGTTTGCAGCAGAGGTTGGTGTGGGGGGTGTGGAACTAACTATGCTTCAAACAAAAGTTTCTCTAACACCTTGAACACGGGTTGGGCTAAAACATTGCCTTTTACACAGTCTTTTTAGCCAGAATAATTTCCTATTGCGTAATCTTGCTGCTTTGCAGCCAGACTGTTTGCTTTTGTCCCGTGTTATTCTGTGTTACTAATGTTGAAGAAAGACTTCAGGGTGAGGAAGAGTGGAGAAACTTGAGGCAGTTTTGAAATGTACTAACCATCTGCAATTATATTTAGATATTATCTGTAAGCTTGAAGACTGACTTCTGCTGCTTAAGTTCACGTGAACTCTTCTGTTTGGTAAGTTTCCAAGATAACTAGACTGCAAGCATGGAGGCTTTACACTGTACGAATCACTTAGCAAGGAGCAGACTTTCCACTGGAGTACCTAGACTCTCCTGAGTGACAGCATAACCTCAACGAATCAACTCTTCTCCAGGAAGGTTTTGTGCTTGCAAGCAATTGAGGCCATAGCCATCTCCTTTCCCATAGCAACTTCTGCAGAGCCTTTGCACTACTATGAATATGAAGGGAAGATCTTTGTATGGAGAACATTCAGGCACTTTTATCTCTAGACCAAAAGAAAATGCCAGCAGTCAGCCAGCAATAAAGTAGCAAACATTTACCCAGACATCTTAAGAAAAGGAAGAACAATGAGCCTGGGAATGCAGTGTGTGCTGGACACCAGTTGTCCCATGGCACTAGGGCCTCCTATGAAACTTGGGGCTCACAGTTAGAGAAAAGAGGATTGTATAGTGAGCCAGAGAAGTAATGTGACTAATGGGATCATGTTAGTTACTGTTTTCTTTGCCTCTACCATCCCACCCTCCTGTATTTCAGATTGGCACAACTTTAGGAACCTTTGAATAGGTGATCCAGTCATGTTCAGCCATAACCTAATACGGGGAAGATTGAGGGTTTTGTTTCAAACAGACACAATCTTTGCTTCTGAAGTGAATGGGAGAAAACAACTCTAACAGACTAGAAATAATCCAGAGGTCTTTCATTAAATCAGTTACGTAACTGTTGTTAGATATGTACCACTGGGCAATCCTTTCTCATTTTAAATTGATGGAGGTGCACTAAAACATACAATGTGCAATTTGTAGATCTCACTCACGAAAGTGTTTCCAGAAGCCACAGAAAAAAGGCAATTTCTAGCAGTTTGAAGTGCCTTTTTTTTCACCCCCTCTGTAAACATAGGTTAAGGAAATAAATATTTTAACAGAGAAATGTTTCAACATCTATGGAGTTACTGGAATACACAGGAGCCCAAAGAACAAGAAGACTGAGATAAGACTCCAAATACAAGCCTGTGTTCAACTATTTTGGTCTTTTAAGACAGCCCCTAAAATTCCTTCACTTCTATGTTTGGATTCAGGAGTGAGCAGGCCCTGGCAGTGTGCCCTTGACCTCTAATGGATCACAGAATAACAGAACATTAGGGATTGGAAGGAATCTCAAAAGATCATCCAGTCCAATCCCCTTGTCAGAGCAGCATCACCTAGACCAAGTTGTACAGGAACACAATGGACGTTGGGCTAGTGGATATTCAAGGCAATCTTCAGGCATGTAGTAGACCCTGGACTGGTGTTAGCTATGGAGAGTCACTCCCTCAGGCTGTAAATCTGAAAATCCTGGTGAAAGAGGGGAACAAAGGGTATACAGGCAGAAAAAGGGAGATTTGCTCCCTACCAGAACTGCCATCTGGAGAACCAGTCATTTGTATTTGCTACACAGGAGACAAGTCTGTACAAAACTACACATACACAAGCAGACACTCTTAAAAAGTTTTTATTAATTTTCATTGTTTTTTTTTTTTTAAAAAAAAACAAACCCGTCAGTGCAACAGTTCAGTATCCCCGTCCTATCCCCCATCAGTAAGCAGTAATTTTAAAATCAGGAAATACCGAGTGCTGAAGCCAATGGGTTAGCATTTTGCTATTATTTCCTTCTGTCAAACTCTGAAAAAGTCCTCTGTATAAATTAAACAATGAAAAAAATGTTATTTTCAATTCTATGTCATTACAGTCAACAGAATCATAATAATGCATCTAAAATGTGTGTCCACAATACATCAGGTATACATTTTTGGGAAACGAAAAAAAAGGAAAAAAAAAAGTATGACATTCTAGGCTTGTTAAAAGTATAATGGTCCCATATTTTTTATTAACAGGTTAGCAAAACAAAATCCAATGGATTACAATATTTACATGTTATTTGAAAAATAAAGTAGTGATAAAAGCATGTCACAATCTTTTTTTTTTTTCTTTTTCATTTTTGGTAACCATTACAAACACCCAATCCAGGTATGGAACTGTTTAAATACATTTGAAATGAGGCCAATTAAAAAACAAATACAGACATAAAATGTATATTTATACTTGTCCCCTCCAATGGGTTTTTCCATGAAATTCCCTCCCTACTTAAAAAAACCCCCAACAAAACGTTAAAAAAAAAAGCCAACAAAAAAACCAAAAGAATCCCCCTAACACACAATTGATGAATCCCCAAAAGCAAAACACCATGCTTCTCAAGTAGCACTTATCCACAAATGCAACATTTTTGCCATCAATTTTATGTGAAGCTCTCTAAGACACCATTTCCTTAGCAGCTTCCTACTTCCCCCCTCCCCCTCCCACAGATCCCCCCCAAAACAAAAAAAACGAACGAAGACACATGCATTTCTAAAACTAGGTTTCAGTCAAGTACTTTCTACTTTTTGGAAAGAAACTCTTTTTTTTTATTTTTTATTTTGTTCACAATCAGAACATACCATGGGCATCAGATCCTGTATTCATTGCTCAGGCAAAATTCCTGCTGAGTGTGGTAGGCTTTCCACCCAAGAAGTAGTGCAGGATCAGCCACTTAGGTATGCAGGTTCCTACTCATTCTACACTGCTCCCCTCACGCTAACAGCTAAGGAGGGGCAAAACTTAGCAACTCCACCTTGAATCGAGTAAAAGTAGTTCTCCAGGCTCAATGTCATATGTAACTACTTCACCTTCACTTGCAAAAAGATGTGTTAACAGACAACCCTCCCTCCCAACACACCAAAACCAAAAAGGAAACACACACACCACAGACAGAAGAAGAAAAGGCAGCCAATCTTAATGAAAAGTTACTGGTGTGAGACTGATAGATGTTAATATGACAAGCAACAGAACGGTTATGAGGACCTATGTGTTTGGCCCGCGAGCTGCATAGCTGTGCTGTAAGTTTGGTTCTTTAGTTTTTTTTAAAAAAAGTTAAAACTTCTTTGTTATCTCCATATGTTTAAAATTAACAACAACAACAAGAACAACAACAAAAAGTTCTATTCACAAGATCTAGTTTCCTTTCCCTGTCCCCCCCCTCAAAAAGAAATACTCATTTTATATGAGAAACTTAATTGTGCTGTATTTGTAACACCTCAGGCTGACAGAAAATAAACGTGGCAAACAAAACTGCACAATCAGTCACATGAAATCTACCAAATCCTAAAATTATAACTGAATACTAACAAACAGCTTACCTGGAATAAAGGATGACAATTCACAAACAGTTATCTAGGAATTAAAGTCTCTCTTTTTTGTTGTTTTTTTTTTTACTAAAATAATTAAAAAAATCACAGTATTTTAAGAAATAAAACCCACACTGGGATTTTAAGCACAATTTGTTTTCCTTTCTTTAAAACTTTTTTTTCTTCCATTCACCACCTTGCCCAGCAGTCTCTCTACATTTAACCACAACAACAACAGGTAGTACTGACAAATGCAGAGATCTCCCTTGGTTAATTCTGAGGTACTAGGAAACAGGTGACTGTTTTTAAGCAAAGCAGTTTCTGTTTTGTTTTTTTTTTGTTTTGTTTTGTTTTTCTTTTTTTTTCCTCTTTTTTTTTTCTTTTCTAAAGCAGTTGCATTCAGTCTGGAAAAGCATTATGTATTAAAACTAGAAAAACGCACACAAATTTGTGCGTTGAAAAGTTGTCCCCACCCCCACTTCTTCCATGCTCACGATGCTTCCATTCATAAACAATCCAAGTCTCCACTGCAAAGCACGATGTATAATGTAGGAATATGGGAGGTTGCTTCATTAGTCCAAGATGAATGTAACTTCCCATTGTCAAGATCCAGGAGAAAAGATGCAGTGATGTAATGGAGCCACTTATTCCATCACTTAAATACCCTTAATATAACACACTCACACAGGTACCAGTGCTTTGAAAATAGATCATTCAGTCCTAAAAGCAGCTTTATTTCTTCCTTCTGCTCACCCCACCCACCCACTCTACCTCACTCATGACTGTTCAAGTACGTTGATTAGAATCACACCAAATGCTTATTCGTTTTTGGCCTCCGAGTTGTCTTGGAGAGGTTTGTCAGAAGGTATCACACTGACTGCTGTTTCACGGCTGTGGGAATAGTCCACCACCATTTTCTCAATGCTTTCCTTTTCTTCTGGCAGTGTGCTAACAGTATCTTCAATGTCTTCCTTTGTCTGGCTGTCCTCACTGGTCCTGTGCTTACTTTCGTTCAGTGCCCTGCAAAGCCGAGCAGCAGAAAACAGAAATACTTACAGCTGACACAGAGAGCAGTGAAGCAAATCTGCGCATATCACTTGAAGGTGTCAGGCAGACCACTTTTTAAAAAAGCAAATGCCAGCAGACATGCCATTGCCACCTCATGCTCAAAAGGAGAGGCAGTGGAATGAAACTACCAAGGGGACCCTAGTAGACACTTTTTCCCCTTTCCTCAGTCCCTTGTAACAAGACTTAGAAGGCACCAAACAGGCATATAATATGTACCTTTCCCAAAGATTTGATGATCCAATTTTCTAGGTTGTAACATTTCAAGTATACTCCTATTTAGGCAGACAACATTAAAAGAAGTGATATGTCTCATCCCATCACAGTTAACCCACATCATTGTATTCAAATGTCTCCCATGTGTCAGCAACCTTGAATGATGTTTACTCTTTGAAGAAACTGTGGTCAGCAAAGCGATCTCTGCTGTCAAAGAGATCTGCATCCCAGAAAGGAAAAGTATTGTTCCAGATATGCCTATCTTACCTGTGATGCGTATCATCCCACAGTGTGCAGACTGACCTAGAAAAACAAAGTTCTCCCCTAAGAAGATGAACTTGGGAACTTCAGAATGCACATTTTAGGAAGAGTTGATTCAGACTGATTCTACTTGTCTTGAAGGTCTTGACATCTATTAGCATGTAATTTTTTGCACTGTGATGCAAGCTCTGCTGCAAGCTTGCAGAATAGATATAATAATAAAGGGGGAAAAATACCCTAGAACATTTCCTATAATTTTCTGCCACTTTTATCCTGCTTTGCTGGCAGGCAAAATCAACAATACACTCAGTAATCCTGAACAAGCAGTATTTGGCTGGGAACAGTAAGTTGTAGAATACCAGTTGAACCCTATAGTCTACAGCCACGATGGGTAGCAGAATTAAAAAGGATCAGGTGAAACTTCTCATGCAGACACATCTAGTGACAGTATCTGCAACTGTGACAGAAAGAATTGTTCTTCACAGAATGTGTTTGCCTTCACTACTGGGCTTTTTGGGAAGCAAGGAATGGGGAGAATGTACAGAGATCTACTATTACCTTTGGCTGGCAAATAAATGTACACTTACATGCCATGTCTCAGCACATGTCGCTCCCACTCAGAACCTTCTATAAATGATCGACCACAGAACTCACATGGGAAGCGTTTCTCTGGAGCACCACTGTCAGGAAACATCATGGAATCTGGAAAAAGATGGCATAGCCCTTGAATTCAGAAGTGCAAAGAAGAGGCCACTGTGATCCTGGTCTGATTCTCTATGCTATACCTGTTCATCCCTTACCTATCCCGTAACTATTAAATAACTGTGCTTGTAAAAATGCAAGCCCTCCAAAGCAAAGTGACACTGCAGTGTCAGATTCCATCCCAAGTCTTAAAACATCTCTGCAAATAAGGGCAATAAGTTACTTGTTCCTGTATTTCAACAAATGAGACAGTGGAATGTCAATTAAAAACTAAAGCTGAAAAGTTTAAGAGTGAAATGGCTTGAAGGTAAAATAAAAGAATTCACTAAAGCCCCTCTATGATTTTTTAATTTGCTAATACAAATTCTAGGAAATGAATTCTTAGTATATTTAATACGTGACTCTTACAGAGACCCTCATGAAGTCTCAAGGTTAAGTCCTGCATCCCAAATGGATAGGTGTTTCATCTGTCCTAATCTTCTCTACAGAGTGCTTGTAGGGGTCTCATTTGCAGAGTGCCAAGCACTTGGTAATAAGTGAAGACACTTGCAGTGGAGGGAGTGGTATTTCTGAAAGCCAAGCTCCATGTGAACAAAGCCAGCTTTCACAAAAGATGAAACACATTTTCACGAATTAAAAGATCACCACACAAGCCATTATAAATAATCGCAAGGACATTCTCACTTAATTCTTTTTCTGGAAATGAGACAGTACCATCTGCTCAGAGCATTAATTCCTTAGCAAGGATTATCATCATCAAGAAACTAACAGAACATCTTTCTGACTCCTCCCAAACTACAAAATAAAAGAGATTTTGCTTCATTTTGGTTCTCATATCTTCTCACTTGATTTCTTCACTCTTCAGGTTTCTTCTGCTCAAGATCAGCCTATGAACTTAAAATTGCCTACACATTCCCAGTATGTAAAAACTTGTGTATTTTTCTGATACATTTCTTATTAGCTTTTACTAAAGTTCTATGTGGAATACTTCTAAAAATAATTTTTCTGCCTCTTCCTCCAAAAGAAAAAAAACCATCACTTTGTATTTCATACCGTCAGTGATTTACTGGAAGGTTAAATAATACAAAACAAGAAGCTGTGCTAAGAGGAACACCAGAAGGTAAATCAATGCCATTAGTTCAGTTTACATCTGGATTTTAATACCTTATGTGTGGTACAAATTTATAAACACCACAAGACACAAACTAGGCATGGAACAGGGACAAATATTTACGGAGGGTAAAACTTTAGAGGCAAATGCTGCTGTTCTGTACAAGAACAAATCAGGAAATTTATTCTAGGCCTCTGCAGAGATGAGATACGCAACACAGAGTGTTTTGCCCAAACACCCAGGAGTTGGGGTTGTTCAGCTTGGAGAACTGAAGGCATTGGGAAGCAGTCTTCCAGTTCCAAAAGAGGACTAGTAAGAAAGTCAGAGACTTTTTACTAGGCCCTGTACTCACATAACATGGGGTAATGTTTTCAAACAGAAAGAGGGTAGATTTAGATCACACATAAGGAAAACTTTTCATGAGTGTGCTGAAACATGGGAACAGGTTGTCTGTAAAATATGTGGATACCCTATCACCTTTTTATCAGTTTTCAGCAATCTAGTGACAGATGTCTGTCCATGGCAGGGAGGTTGGAGTGTATGATCTTTAGAGGTTCCATCAAACCCAAACCAATTCATAATTTATACTTACAACTCCCATTAAGATTAACAAATGCTACTCTAGCAAAAGCATCCTGTCTTCAGAAAACACTGCTGTGTTCACACTATTTCCTGACCAGTTTTGCTTCTAGGGTTCTGAATTTCGATTGTATCCCTGGAGGAGTATCAGAAACTGCTCTTCTCTGGAGGTCAAAGAAGAGAGGTTAATATACTGCACATACATATGACGTCTCGTGGTTTTCTTGTACCATACACACAAGAACACATGGACATTCATTTTGTCTACTGTGGAAAAACACCTCTCAGTTCCTGCTTCTGCTAAGACCAAGATATAAATGTCAGAAAGACATACAGTCCTTCTGGAACAGAGTCTCTATCAGGAGGAGTTCTTCCCATGGTGTATGCCAGATTCCCTCTTTTTTCCCCCTACAACACAATGTACTTTCTACTATCCTTCACCTGCAGGAGACAACGCCCTTCCTTTCACAACCATGGCAGCAGTTCAGCTCTGCTGAGCTCTAGGTCCAGCTCTGCTTGTTCGCATGGGCAACAGCCCTTCTTTAGTCCACTGTCCAAGAGCCCACCATTCTCCTTTGCACCTTCATTTCTGCACATAACAGCCCGAAGTCAAAGTGGTGAATATAAGAGACTGTCTAAGTCATGAGAAAAAATCCTGGTTCTGCCAAAGTCTTGAACTTTAGAGGGTTCAGACAGCACTTAATTCCAGATAAGGCTGGAGAGGTGGGCACAAGCCAACCTCATGGGGTTCAACAAGACCGAGTGTAAGGTCCCCAATCTGAGTCGAGGCAATCCTAAGCACAACGACAGCCTGGGCAGTGACTGGCTGGAGAGTAGCTCTGAGGAGAGAGACTTGGGAGTGCTTGCAGACGAGAAGCTCAACATGAGCCAGCAGTGTGTGCTTGTGGCCCAGAGGGCAAACCGGATCCTGGGTTGCATCAGGAGAAGTGTGGCCAGCAGGTCGAGGGAGGTGATTGTCCCCCTCTACTCAGCTCTGGTGAGACCCCACCT
>JAOXOE010029156.1:0-14901 GCA_028565055.1 Phoeniculus purpureus
TCCAGGTGGGTTTTAAACATCTCCAGAGAAGGAGACTCCACAGCCCCCCTGGGCAGCCCCTTCCAGGGCTCTGTCACCTCCGTTCTTAGCACTTCCCCAGTGCCCAATGCAGAGGGACAATCACTTCCCTAATCCTGGTGGCCACACTACTGCTGATACAAGCCAGGATGCTCTCGGAATGTCCAAGCTGGGGTGAAATGCTCCTTCCCATACTTGAGGTGGCCAACAGAAGGGAAGACTCTTGTCCTCACCGTGCTTGTGGCTGCTCAACACACCACAGCCCTGGGTGGCCCACGGCTTTCTAAGAAGCCGCCCTCTCACCATTGAGAAGCCACCGTGGGGAAGCAAAAAGTGGCTCAGAGCCAACCGCAAGGGAAGGAGGGGGAGGAATAAATCCCTTGCAAAAAGCCCTGACCCCAAAGGAGCTCAGAACGGGGGGGCTGTTCCTTTGAAGCTAAACCCTGCTCTGTGCAACTCAGCCAGCCCTGCCTTGGGTCCCGCTCTGCCCTGGCCGCTGCCTCCGCGGCTCGTTGCATCCCGCCGGCAAGGGGCGACGAGGAGATTGGGGGACCCTCTCCAGCCCCGCCAAGGGCAGCTAACCACTGTGAGCTTCGTCTGCCGGCCGAGCCGGGGGGAAGGAGAGAGGTTTGCCGACCACATACCGCTGCCCGGCAGCTCGGCGCAGCCCCATTCAGCCTGGACAAAGGACAGGGGCCCACGGCGGCTGCAGCCCCCAGTGCTGGCCCTCCCCCAGGCTGCTGCTGTGGAAGCTGAAAACCTCAGAGCAAAACACCCCGCAAGCAGGGGCTGGAAAAGGGAAGGAAAGAGCCTTTCCACACCACCGGGCAGCGATTTCTCATCGCAGACGCCGTCACCAAGAGCCTCAGCTCCCCGGCTCAGGGCTGCACCAACAGCACAAGAGCAGCAGATAAGGGCTGCACGGCTCATTAGGGGGGTTTGTCCGTCTGCTGCTGTGAGCATTGGCCTCGGCTTAGCAAGGTGTAGAGGACCTGGGGCTCCTGGTGGCCAGCAGGATGGCCAGGAGCCAGCAATGGGCACTTGTGGCCAAGAGGGCCAACAGCATCCTGGGGTGGATCAGAAGGGGGTGGTTAGCAGATCAAGAGAGGTTCTTCTCTCCCTGAACTCTGTCCTGGTGAGACCACACCTGGAGTATTGTGTGCAGTTCTGGGCTCCTCAGTTCCAGAAGGGCACGGAGCTGCTGGAGAGAGCCCAGCACAGAGCCACAGAGATGATGAAGGGAAGGGAGGTTCTCCTTGATGAGGAAAGGCTGAGGGAGCTGGGGCTCTTGAGCTTGGAGAAGAGGAGACTGAGGGGTGACCTCATTAATGTTGATCAATATGGAAAAGGTGGGTGTCAGGAGGATGGAGCCAGGCTCTGCTCAGGGGCTTCTAATGATAGGACAAGGGGCAATGGGTGTGAGCTGGAACAGAGAAGGTTCCACATCAATGTGAGAAGGACCTTCTTCCCAGTGAGGGTGACAAAGCCTTGGAAGGGGCTGCCCAGGGGGTTGTGGAGTCTCCTTCTCTGGAGATGTTTCAAACCCGTCTGGCCATGTTCCTGTGCAACTGGATCTAGGGGATCCTGCTGTGGCAGGGAGATTGGACTGGATGATCTTTCCAGATCTCTTCCAATCCCTAATGTTCTGTGATTCTGTGATTCATTTTTTCACAGCAAAGGAACAGCAGAGCAGGGTAACAGTGGAGGGGGGGGGGAAATGGCCATCAAGCCGGACTCTGTCTACATTGACTCAACTTCTAAATCTAGAAACTGGAATTTAGCAGCAGGTTCCTATAATATTTGGAGCTGTACAACAGAGGTAGCAGCAAACACAGAAGATAATTCATGCCAAGAATGCATGTTCCTTCTCTCCTCACCAAATGGGTCGTTATCAGATCCTCTGCATTTTCAAAAATCACCTGCACGTCTACTTTTCACTACTCTTTTATAGGGCCTTAGTCCATTCCCTTTGGTCCAGCCTCACTGGTTTTGGTCTGTCTGACTCAATCTGGGGCCAATTTTCCTTCCTCTTACCTGTTTTTTTCAGTATATTTTCAGCTATGGAACAGCGTGGAAGCAAGAGAGTCTAATCTGTGGAGATCTCTAGAGCTGTCATCCTAACCTTACACTCTTCTCACTTCAGATGTGATCCCTTTTTACAGTTATTACCCCTTTACTGATTGTTTTCCTGGCTTTGCTATTGCTGTGTCACATTAAGGGCACAGCCTGACCCATGCACACCACGTACCATCCACTCTATTTACTAGTTAGACAACTTCTCTGTGTTGTCTCCTACTGCAAATTCATTATCCACCTTTTTATTCCTGCAGACACTTGGGTTTTACCTCTTCATTTTCTCCTTTGTGTTCGTTTCCCATCCCATCACCTAAATCCACCAGGCGGAACATAAGCTTTACAACTCCAAATCAAGCTTGCCCATCCACCATGTTCAAGTGGTTTCAGAATCAGTTAAAATGAATCAATCTCTCTGTTTTCTCAGTGTGAAAGAGCAATCGAATCCCTTCCTGATTCTTCTGAAAGATTGTCTTTCCAAAAATAAAAGACTCACAAACCCTGTAAGAGTCTGCTGCTCCTATGGACAGGACACAACCAACCACAGCACCAGGCTCAACCAGCTTTGAGTAGAAGATTCACCCATCAACAGGGGAAATGTGTCTCTCCCCCCATTAATTTCTTCTGTAGCTATCAGTGAGAATGTGCCTGCCTGTAGCTGGAGGGCTTCGTATGAAAATGTAATGCCAGGAGGACAAAGGCTTTATGATCCATCGGGGTCATTCCTCAGGATGAACTATTTGGTAGTTAGCATATTGATAGTGCGTTAGAATTAATGAGGGCTGACGGGTTGCATTAATTGACACCATTTGTTTCTGTAATCACTAGTGATTCCACTGTCCAGATTGCTCTGCCTCTTCCTCCAGCCCCAACAAAACACCTCCATGTCCTACTCTGCTGGTTTCTGTTCTTCTCCTTCTGCTCAAGACAAGAATCACTGGCAGTGAACTACCTAAGTAATGGACTGAGAGTAAGATGAACTCCAGCTTTTATTTTTAATTCTCTTTAAGCCAAACTATCCATTTATTTCTAGAGCCACAAAGATGATGAAGGCAGTGGGACATCACCCTTATGAGGAAAGGCTGAGGGAGCTGGGTCTCTTGAGCTTGGAACAAAGGAGACTAAGGGGTAACCCCATTAATGTTGATAAATATGTGAAGGGCGGACGTCAGGAGGATGGAGCCAGGCTCTGCTCAGTGGCATCTAATGATAGGAAAAGGGGCAACAGATGTGAGCTGGAACAGGGGAGTTTCCACACCAATATGAGAAAGACCTTCTTCCCAGTGAGGGTGACAGAGCCCTGACAGGAGCTGCCCAGGGGGGTTGTGGAGTCTCCTTCTCTGAAGACATTTCAAACCCGTCTGGCCATGCTCCTGTGCGACTGGATCTAGGGGATCCTGCTGTGGCAGGGGGATTGGACTGGATGATCTCTTAAGATCCCTTCCAATCCCCAATGTTCTGTGATTCTGTGATTTCAAGAAAGCAGCACTCATGTAGGTCTGGAGCTTACGAACAGGGTTTTGCAGTGGCCTTGGGACATCTAGGGTAACGGTTGGACATGATGAGCTTGTAGGTCTTTTCCAACCTAAAAAGTCCTCTGATTCCATGATCCTTTTTGTGCCTAGTTTCTCTTTTTTAGGGAAAGTTTTTTATATTACATCTGCCTTCCCTCATTGTGAGAAGAGCTGGACAAATGCTCCTCAGTCAGGAACATTTCTAGGGCAGCTTTGCTTTACTTCTGCCAAGGAGCAAATTGTTCCACCTGCATTCCAGTTGGTACACTGGTCTCTTTTGGTTGGGAGTGAACGAGACTCTCCAGGAAACAATTAGAAATAGCCTGGGCAGTTCTGTTTCCATGTTTCTTTACAACAGGTGCCAGTCTTTTCTTGAAGAAGAGCTCTACAGATGGCTTTAGAAGGGTATGGATATGCCAGGACCAGGGTCTTGAAACAAAACATTAGATGTTAGGCTGGAGTTGGAAATTAGCCTGTTTCAAGGCCTAAAGGACTATTTTGAGGCTGTAGTTATTTCTTTAGAGCCACTGATTTGATGAAGCTTCCACTCTCCTCAACTTTTGGTCTTGTTACCTCTAAAATTTCTGGTTACTGCGCAATTACAGTGGTGTAGCCAGGCAATTAAGCTCACGGCTACCGGTGTGTGTAGCCGGTACAAGCAGCAAACCATGTTAGTTCAGAGTAATGACACTGTCATGGATCAGTATGAGCCTCATGGGAAAATGATGAAGAATGTGTTCCTGCGGTTAACCTCCCTGTTACAGGGATTAGCGGTAATTAGTGGTATATGAACAAAATTACTCCATTCTATGACTACAAAGCAGTTAAAGAAAAATATACATCCTATAAATGTAAGATTCAGGGACACACTCTTACATCCTCATCTACCTAGTAAAGCAAATTCATCTCCTACAGGCAATGCAATGAGAATCCTCTTCCTGAGCACGTTTTTAAGACTTTACCCCAGTTTAGAAGATCACAGAATCACAGAACATTAAGGATTGTAAGGGACCTCGAAAGATCAGACAGTTCAACCCCCCTACCGCAGCAGGATCATATAGATCCAGTCGCACAGGAACATATCCAGGCAGGTTTGAAATGTCTCCAGAGAAGGAAACTCCACAACCACCCTGGGCAGCCCCTGCCAGTGCTCTGTCACCCTCACTGGGAAGAAGGTTCTTCTCACATTGATGTGGAACCTCCTGTGTTCCAGCTCACACCCAGTGCCCCTTGTATCGTCTGCCACTGAGCAAAGCCTGGCTTCATCCTCCTGACATCCACTCTTTCCATATTTATCAGCATTAATGAGGTCACCCCTCAGGCTCCTTTTTTCCCCAGCTCCAGAGCCCCAGCTCCCTCAGCCTTTCCTCAGCAGGGAAACGCTCCTCTCCATCAACTCAGTGGCTTTGTGCTGGACTCTCTCCAGCAGCTCTGTGTCCTTCTGGAACTGAGGGGCCCAGAACTGGAATGTACTTGCACCAGGTCTCATTAGAATACATAGGTAAAGAAAAAGTGACTCATTCTACACTAATTTAATACCTGATAATGGCAGAAAGCCCGTGAGTGTTCATTAGCTGCGTGAAAATGCAGGGTTAAGCAGATTGTATAGAAGGTGGGAAATTTTAAAATACAACCAAAGGTGCCTTGAGATGCACAGAGATCCCTGGAGAGAAAAGTTAATAGGACTTGGGAACTATGTGATTGAAGGTAAAAGGGAAAGGCAGGCCACAAGCTCTTAAGCTACAAAGGTGATTAAAATGATGCTGAGGGAAATGTGTCCCAGAAACACACTGGTAAGGAATAGTAAGAAATTAATGCATTGAAAGAGAAAGATTTTGGATAATAAATGCAAAGAAAAGAGGAAGTACAGTGGCTGACTGACCTTATCTCACTTTTACCTTTCAGATCGTCTCCCCATCCCATGGGTGCTGTGGGGTGAGTTACCCCACAACTGGAGTTGTCTCAAAAGGAGCACAAGAGTTTCTCAGCCCAGATCAGAGCTGAGCACACTAAATCAAGTCCTTCCTAAAAGCAATCAGTGGTAAAATACCTAATATTGACATCTAAATTGTCATTTTTATGTTTCAAAGTTAACAAGCAATAAAACAAATGAGGCAGCTTAACTCGCTCTTGCAGAGCCTACAGTAGATTATCAGCACAATTTGAATTCCAAACATCTGTGCATTAAGGTCTGTAATGGATCCACTGCATGTTCCCTATAGATCCTTCTCTCAGCGCCTCTCTCCATCAGCTCAAGCAGCAGGACTGGACTTCGTGGACCTTTAATATACTGGTGTTTGAAGTATTCTGCGAGATTTTTGTTTCATTTTTTGCCAGGGTCTGCCTAAAGATCCAGGCTGTCTTCATTGGAATTCCTGGCAGGATTTTTCCACAAAGTCCCCCGTAACATGAAAATTCCAAAATCTAAGTGTTCTTTGGAGACCTGGTAGTCTCCCAGCCTTAATTAAATAGCCATTTACACAATCTGCTTCCAAGCCACCGGGGTCACTTTGCTGGGAAGGTGGATCACAAAGGGAGAGCAGTTAATCTCAGGGAAGGTTTCACAACCCTCTCTGGTAATTAAAATTTTAAATGGCATCTTCTCTATCAGTAAAATGAGAATCCAGAGGCAAGTGCCTGGTAGCCCAGCAAAAATGAGCCAACTGCTGCCCCATCGTATCTGACACTGAGAGGAAAGGCAAATCCTCAGCTGACACCCAGTACACCCTCTGTGGCAACAGGGTGTTCTGTGGAGGCCTCCCCAGTGCCCAGTTAAGAGGGAGAATGACATCCCAATTTGAGTTCTCAATCTACTGACCATGCTGAAAGTCTTTGTAGGAACATCACAAGGGACTTTAGACTCTAAGAAGCTAGAAGGTTGGGTTGGGATTTGTTTTAAAGTACTTTTGTTTTTTTGTATTTCAGATTTACAGAACTGCCGCAGAGCCCATGATTCAGAAAGTCCAGGAAACTCTGAACTGTCAACACTTGTGAATCACAGAATCATCCTGGCTCAAAAAGACCTCTGGGATCATCAAGTCCAGCCCTCATCCCAGCATCTCCCTAACCCCTAGACCATGGCCCCAAGTGCTCTAGCTACTCATTGTTTAAACCCCTCCAAGGATAGTGACTCCACCACCTCCCTGGGCAGCCTGTTGAACTACCAGACAAAAGGAACTGAGGAGATGAATTTCAATGTGGTGGTTTAGCATTCTTTCCTTGCAAGATTATTTAAACTGGCCTGACCCTTAATTGTTGAAAAACTTGTTATTGCTTCTAGTTGCCAAAAAACACAGCAGTTTGTTAAAAATATTATTTGACTTGGTTCTAACCCCCAAAAGCACAAGGCTTCAAGGGCATCTGCAAGCCAAGGGTCAGGCTGACACACATGCAGGGCTATTCCTCAGTTGGGTTTCTTTGTGCTCTTTATTGATGCAATGTCACTGTCTGTAGGGATGCTCCAGAGCAAAGGAGAAGCTAATTAAATGCTCATCAGATGTTTCTAAGGCAGACCTTTCTCCACCTCAGCCCAGCAGCACTGGTGTGATGTACTAGGGGGTAACAAATATGTTGGGGAACAGCAGCACTTGGAAACGGTGCAGCCAAGTTAGTCCTGGTGATGCTGCACTGACCATTTATTGACACTCAGATTAACTTCCATGGAATTCAACCAGGTTATTTTACTGTGCACGGAGCTTTTCCAACACTTCTTCACATGCTCGATTCACAGGATGACAGACTATTAGGGACTGAAAGATCACCCAGTCCAATCCCTCCACCACAGAAGGATCCCCTAGATCCAGTCACACAGGAACATGGCCAGGTGGGTTTGAAATGTCTACAGAAAAGGAGACCCCACAACTCCCCTGAGCAGCCTCTTCCAGGGCTCTGTCACCCTCACTGGGAAGAAGGTCCTTCTCATACTGATGTGGAACCTCCTCTGCTCCAGCTCACACCCACTGCCCCTTGTCCTATCACTGGTTGCCACTGAGCACAGCCTGGCTCCATCCTCCTGACACCCACCCTTTCCATAGTGATAAACTCTCAGAGCTCAAGGAAATACATCAGGAAAGACCTAAGGAATCTTTTTCATAGAATCAGAATATTAGGTTGGAAGGGACTTCAAGGTTAATTGGGTCCAAAGTTTCTCGGAAAAACTTCCCTTCCACTTGTTTTTCTTTTGATAGAAGCTGGCAGGACCCTTCTGGCACAAAACATCTTCTCTTTGAAGGTGCAAACCAACAGCCATTCAGTCCAACACTACAGGGTGCTCTTGCAATACCCCAGGGTTTTATTAATTTATTTTGAAAATAAAGACCAGGAAATTATTTTTCACTTCTTTTTTTAGTTTTTCCCCTCCACAACTCTGAAAAGCAACTCTCCTGCCTGCTCTACCCCTCCGTTCCCCAGGGTTGGTTCCTGTGATAGAGTAACTGATCTAACTTTTGCTGCTATAGTGGCTAGGGCTGTGTTCAATACTCAGAGGGCCGGGTCCCACAGCCTGCCACTTGGGGATCACCCAATCAGCCGTCTCCAAGCAGAAAGTGAAGGTTATCACCGTCACTTATTGTGACATTAAGTTGGCTGAAGTGAAGTGAAAGTGTTCTCGTTTGGGATTATCCAGGAACGGCTGGAGAGAGGGGAAGAATCTCTGCAAAATGGTTAATCATCGTGGCTTTCTCTCGCCTTTGAGCACTCGCACACATAATTTGGTAATTAGTACCTTTAATTGCTTTCTGACACCAAGGATTAAGTAGCCTGCCCTGCTCTCCACTCCCAGAGCCATTAGAGCACCCCACGCCAGCACTGGCTCAGTCATTTCCAGCACCACTGCTCATTTATTTCCCTATTACCCAGCAGGTGCTCCAGGACACTGAAGAGCAGAGAGAACATCTGGGGTTCCTGAGGCCCCTTCCTGTCTTTCAGGGTAATCCCACCCAGTTCTGCTTTGGGAGCTGCTATTTGCAGTGAAAGCAATCGCCTAACCAAGCTCACAAATGTGATGAGCGGTTAGTTTTCCTTCCAGGCACAGTGGCAATGAATAATTACACAGAGCAGGAAAGGGCCACTCCATTCTCACATGGAACAGCAGAATCCAGCTGCAGGGTTAAAGTCTGGGAACTTGTGTGGGTTTTTTAACTTTTCTTTAGTTTCTGAAGTCCGCTTTGAACATTTTCACCTTCTATTTACAACAGGATTTACAGCCCTTTGCAGGTTGTTTTCATCTAGTTGAAATGAAAATATTTGATTTAAAATTATGAGATTGCCCAGAGCCCCATCCAACCTGGCCTTGAACACTTCTAAGGATGGAGAAGCCACAACCCCCCTTGGCAACCTGTTCCAGGGCCTCAGCACCCTCACAGGGAGGGATTTCTGTCTCAGATCTCACATAAATCTCCCCTCTTTTAGCTTGAACCCATTCCCCCTGTTCTACCCTTCTCCAGCTTTCCTGTAGCACCTCAGGTACTGGAAGCTGCTCTAATGTCCCCTAGGGACCTTCTCCAGGCTGAACAGCCCCAACTCCCTCAGTCTGTCCCCATAGCAGAGGGACTCAAGCCTTCTGATCATCCTCGTGACCACCTCTGGACTCGCTTCAACAGCTGTGTCCTTCTTGTATCGGGGACCGCAGACCTGGACAGGACTCCAGGTGAGGTCTCTGAACAGCAGAGCAGAGTGGGAGAATCCCCTCCTTTGATGTGGTGGTCACACTTCTTCAGAAATATTTTCATCCATTGTGCTCTATCGAAACCTTCCAGCCAGCCTCTGGACACCTATAAATCTACCATAAAATTACAGCAAACCTTTGGTCTATTCTGAGGCACAGAAGTGGCTCCTGCAGGTCTGAGCCTCCCAGAATTTAAAACAACATAAATATAACCTGATGTTTCTGCTCCTTCTGTGTCCTGATATCATGCAGGTTACACAGAGAAAAATAGAAGGCATTCAGGGGCTGTGTCTATCCAGCTTTTTGTTTCTACCCATCATTTTGGTGACAACAGCAAATTTTCTTTACTAACATTATTAAACTTTTTGTTTGAAGCTGGAAAAGGGCAGACTGAAGTCAGACAGGAGGAAAAAGTTCTTGAACCTGAGAATGGGGGATCCCTGAAACAGGCTGCCCAGAGAAGTGGTGGATGCCCCATCCCTGGAGCCATCCAAGGTCAGGCTGGATGGGGCTCTGGGCAATCTGGTCTGGTGAGTGATGGCCCTGCTTTATGTAGGGGGTTGAACTAGGTGACCTTTGGAGGTCCCTTCCAACCCAACACATCTTATTATTTACTGGTTTTGGTCACAAGTATTTGGGGAGTGCAAGTTCCTCCTTTTCTCATTATAGTGTTTTGATACCCAAACTGGCCACTCAATTAAATACTTGCTCCTGTGATTTGAGATCAGTTTGCAAATCACCGGGAGCATTAAAGCTTTAAGCTGCCACCTCAGAAGCTCTCGGATGGGTTTTTAATCAGAGTAATTGCCAGCACACAGAAGCAGTCAGGCGTCAAAGTGCTTTAAAATGGAGAGAGGGGGAAATTGCCCGTTGGGATTTCGGCTGTAAAGGACCTGATTCACCAAACGTTGAGAAAAAAACGGTGGGGGGAAAGAAAAGGGTGTGGGGCAAAGCTTTTCATCCCAGCTACCTGCACTGCCAGTCCTGTTAAAGGCTCAGTTGCATTATTTCCCCTGCTACACCGTAAATTGGGAAAGCGAAAAGAAATCAGCGGCTTACTGGTATTTTCTCATGCTAATCCGTTTCTCTGACCTTCCTAGTACACAAACAGCAGCCCAGATTCCAAAGTGGATTAGAGACAAAGCACCCGTTAACAACCCGAAGCATCAAACGAGAGCATTTATCAACTCCAAATCCCCACGACCTTGCCCCTGACGGAACACAAGTCAGTTCATTACAGTCTCAGATAGGAACATGGCGGGTACTTCCCTCAAGATCAAGGGTGACCTGTGAAAAACAATGGCACTGATAATGGAGCCAAAAGCAAAGGGCTTTCTTGATACCTTTTTCAGCACAACATCCAGCTAAAATTCACGTCAGGACTTACACAGGGGTTGATCCTCTATCTCAGCAGCCACCAAATCTCTCACAAAGTTTTCTCTGGTGCGGAGCTGCCTGTCTCAAGAAATGACAAAGCTGGAACCGCACAGCGGCTGCTGATGCTTTTCTATCAGGTATTGATATACAGTCAGGATAGAGGGAGAGCAACAACACCAGGGACAAGTGATTTCCTCGCTGCCTGCACACCCGCACTGCAGATGGCAGCGGGGACAAGGCGGACTTCAAGAAATCAAGCCACTGCAATTATTGAAATTACTGTAATTATTTGTGTTCTTTAAATTACTGCAATTATTGAAATTATTTAAACTGATGCCTGAGGGGTGTTTGTTGCTTCTGGGGCAGTTAACTACATGGTTTTGGAGCTCCATCTGCTGCTCAGAACAGCTTTCTTGCCCCTGACAGGGCTGATTTCTCAGCTTTCCATGTGGTACCAAATGCAAAGGCCAAGAGGGTGTAGGGGCTCCTCGATTTAAATGAGGGGCTCTTCACTGGAGCAGAGAAGCACATGTAGCAGCTAGGTCTTCACAGAATCACAGAACATTAAGGATTGGAAGGGACCTCGATAGATCAGCCAGTCCAATCCCCCTGTCACAGCAGGATCCCCTAGACCCAGACACACAGGAACATAACCAGGAGGATTTTAAATGTCTCCAGAGAAGGACACTCCACAGTCTCCCTGGGAAGCCCCTTCCAGTGCTCTGTCACCATCACTTGGGAAAAAGTTCCTTCTCATATTGATGTGGAACCTCGTGTATCCCAGCTCACACTCATTTCTCCTTGTCCTATCATTAGATGCCACTGAGCAGAGCCTGGTTCCATCCTCCCGAGACCCCACCCTTTACATATTTATAAACATTAATGAGGTCACGTCTTGCCAAATCACTTTAGTACATCTCTGAAGTTAGTCAATGCAAGCAACAAGTGAGGAAGAGCTGAGAGTCTTTGGAGTCTTTGGAGTAGAGAAGGCAGTCATAGGATTACAGAATTGTTTAGGTTGGAAATGCCCTTTGAGCTCTGCTGCCCAGGCACAGCCTGGGATGAGAACTTCCTTACAAATAGCACCAAGATCTCTTTTTTCTCCTCTGGATATCACCTTGGAGACAGTTTGTGCCTAATGAAAATGTATTGTAGGTCTTAATGTAGTAATCATATCAGAGAGTTGCACATTTTTAATCATTTAAAGATGTCGTTGAAGTTATTATCTATCCTCCATGAATATTTGATGCTCATTAAGTATTCCATGGAAAAGTAAAAATAACACTTCCATTTGTTAAGGAGTTTTGGCAGCAGAGGTATCAGCAGCATGTTTTTCACTTATCCCACAATCAGTATTAAAACATGGTCTTTCTGCAGGTACATCTCATCTCTGTGTGCTAGAGAAACCCAATCCCATGGATGAGGGACAAACGATCTGTAAAAGCCACAGGAGGCAGAATCAGATGTCAAGCCACATGGGAGGACCAGAGCAAATATTTCTATCCTGAAGGGAGCTGGTTAGCAGATCGAGAGAGGTTCTCATCCCCTTCTACTTTGCCCTGGGGAGAGCACAGCTGGAATATTGTGGCCAGTTCTGGGCCTCTAAGTTCCAGAAGAACATAGAGCTGCTGGAGAGAGTCCAGTGCAGAGCCACAGAAATGATGAAGGGAGGGGAGCATCTCCCTGATGAGGAAAAGCTGAGGGAGCTGGGTCTCTTGAGCTTGGAAAAAAGAAGCCTGAGGGGTGAACCCATGAATGTTGATAAATATGGAAAGGGTGGATGTCAGGAGGATGGAGCCAGGCTCTGCTCAGTGGTACCCAATGACAGGACAAGGGGCAATGGGTGTGAGCTGGAACAGAGGAGGTTCCACAACAATTTGAGAAGGACCTTCTTGCCAGTGAGTATGCCAGAGCCCTGGCAGGTACCTTCCAATCCCTAATATTCTGTGATTCTGTGATTTTGTGATTCTATATCTTCTAGAAGAGAAGTGTATTATGAAATTTTATGCTAAAGAGATGCATCCAAAGAGTACAGTGAATGCCTGAACCAAACAATTCCCCTGCTTCAGATCACAGGAAATTACATAAAGGAACAGAACGTGGTGCTCAACATCATGATGAGCGTTCCCTTCACTCCATTCCTTTCCCATTTCCTCATCCCACCAGACATATGTGTCTAGATCTGCACACCGTTAACTCAGCCTGGAGAGTTTAATTTACTTATATGAACAGAAGTGATGCTAACATAAGCCTCTATGTAACAACTGTGCTGTAAATCTGATTTCTATATTGTATATTTATATCTCTTTTAGGCCTGATAAACTTTTGTCTCCATTTTTGCAGCCTAGATTTCCACTGCGATAATTGTTACATAACAAGCCCTTTTATTTTGTTGTTATTGACAGCACTGTCCTTGTTGTGTTCATAGAACCACAGAATCATTTAGGCTGGAAAAGATCTTCAAGCTCATTGAGTCCAACCATTAACCCAACTGTCCCAAGGCCACCACTAAACCCTGTTCCTGAGCTCCAGATCTTTGAACCCCACTCTGACACTGCATCAAGGGAGTCTGATTTTAATTTATCTCAAAGTGTTTATTATTTTGCATAATGCTGATGTGGCCTCTGTGCTTCATTATTGAGTCCTCTCTGATGACAACCACAAAAAGCCCAGTAGCTCTTCCACTGTCTGCTCACTCACAGACATCTTTTTCACTGAATTATTCATCTGCTCCCTGCTCTTCAAATTGCTTTCTTGTGATGGATTTCCATCCCAAGCAGAGCAGTGGTGTTAAGAATGTCTGAGGTGCTCTATCAGTTTTAGGATTTAGAGCCTCCTAGAAACTGTAACAAGCTCTAATTCTCACAGTCATTAGCTGTGTGCCCCTAGTACAGGAGCGTGGCAGAGCCTCAGCCCTTCCTGTGGGGTCTATAATGGGACTGAACGGATTAGTGAAGCCAGAGGAGTGGTGAGTTTACCACCACAACTCAGGAGATGGATGGTTAAACGTCACGTATTAGCACAGTCATAAACCTCGGTGGCCACATCCCCGAAATGGCACTTTTCACCTCAGGAGAAGGCTAATTAAGCCAAACTACTTTGTTTAAATTCTCCAATCGCTTGCACGGAGTGAAAATCCCTTACGCATAATCCATCCTGATTCCAAATGCTGCAGGAAAACAAGAGCTAGGTAGAGGTAGGACTGGAGGAGCAAGGGGGCCATGGATTAAAGACACATGCATTATTCAAACTCTTCTCTGATACGAGCTTCAGCAGAGAATTGAATTAAATGTTTTGGAGCTTTTCTTGTTGAGATATGAAATAGAGCTCTTCCTGCCTGGAGAGCTGAGAGTGTCTTGTCAGAATGGTAATCAGCCCCTATCAGCGAGGTGTGTGAGTACTAGAATTAAGTGAATAACCAGCACGAGCATGTTCTCCTGATAATCTGATACAGAACAGGCTGACACCACAGAAACCCTTATTTCATTCCGTTCCTTTTTTTGAAGGAACCTTGTATCACTCAGGTTCCTGAAAATCCCTGCTCTGTTCTTTGCGTATGAACGCACGGTTGGGGCTCAGAGCTTTAACTGGGGAGAGTGGCCTGGCTGAGATGCTGCCGCGAGTTACCCAAGGAACAAGTGGTATTTCAGATTTTACAGCAAGGAACTGCAGATAGAGACGTCAGACACTAGAAGTCTTGTTTATGTGACATAGCAGCTCTAGTAGGAAAGGCAAACTAAAACTTCTACACAAAGCAGACCACCAGTTTTAAAAGAGCTGTAGAAACGGTTTGGTTTCTGACAATGTGCCCGTGTGGACAAGAAGGCCAAAAGCATCCTGGAGTAGATTAGAAGGAGGGTGGTTAGTAGATCAAGAGAGGTTATCCTTCTCCTCTACTCTGCCCTGGGGAGACCACAGCTGGAATATTGTGGCCAGTTCTGGGCCTCTAAGTTCCAGAAGGGCACAGAGCTGCTGGAGAGAGTCCAGTGCAGAGCTACAAAGGTGATGAAGGGAGCGGAGCATCTCACTGATGATGAAAGGCTGAGGGAGCCGGGTCTTTTGAGCTTGGAAAAAAGGAGACTGAGGGGTGACCCCATGAATGTTGATAAGCATGTGAAGGGTGGGTGTCAGGAGGATGGAGCCAGGTTCTGCTCAGTGTCAGCTAATGATAGGACAGGGGGCAATGGGTGTGAGCTGGAACACAGGAGGTTCCACATCAGTATGAGAAGGAACTTCTTCCCAGTGAGGGTGACA
>JAOXOE010029157.1:0-14901 GCA_028565055.1 Phoeniculus purpureus
CTTCTCATGGAAGCAAAACATGGTAGTCCATCAGATGTTGAGACAAGACAATGACCCTAAATCGGCTGTTTACACCTTGTGGGCTGGGTTTCTTATTTAGCAAAGCTTTCTCTCATAAACCACCAAGTCTGAATTGAGAGCACATAGACATAACCTAAGAGTCAGCATGAAAGAGACATGCATGTAATGATAGCCCTTAGTCAGATTTGAAAAAGAGGTTTGAAATTCACATGGAAAGGTGGAGTCATAAATGCAGCAGCCTGTGTGGAAGGGAATACTCTGAGAAGGGAAGAAGACAGAAAGTAGAGGTCACAAATGCAAATCTTCGGGCTAAGGACAGTGTGATTAGAAAGACGGGTACAATTTTGAGTTTACAAGAAAGGATCCTTAAAGGACTTTAGTTGTCATTGTGAATAGCCAACCCTTGTTGATGGTCTGAATTGTTATCAGGTGTGTTTATGTTATCTTGGTAAGTCAGTACATGGCATCCTCTGACCTGGAGAGGGCTCAGAATATGTTAGTGAGTTTAGCTATAAACTGTGATCTGGACCATCCTGACATAACCTCAGCCCTGTCTGATGAAGAGTCTATCCACTTCACATGGAATAATCAAGGTGCTAGAAAAAAATTAAACATCCTAATCCCTCTGAGTTTGGGTTGTAAGGGGTTTTGTATTTATTTTGCATTACTTGGAAATTACCATTTTTGGCAGATCCTGCAAAGTCCTAATTTAATCCACAAAAGGCTAAATGCCCATAGTGGGGCATTTTACATTATGGAAAGCCGTAGAGTTACACAGACTATGTTGTAGGCACATAACAGGTATGAGCCAGTACGTCTGAGGCAATAAGAGAACTTTAAGCTTTTGGAACAAAACCAGACTTCTGCATTCTTTCCTAAGGTTAATGCTGTGCAGGCAGCCAGGAATGAGCATCCTAGATGAGTACTCATAGGGCAAGCTCAGGAGGAAGTAGTTATTCATCAACATGGTCCATTACCTCCTTGGGGAGCAAGGTCTGCTGGACCACACAAATAAGTGACATGCATCATCATATACCTTTCTCCAGTCAGGGCCCTTGCAGAAATTGTCCCCCTTGAAGGGCTTATTGGCCAAGCAAAGAAGCCCTGCATAATTTTATCCAGTTTACTAGGGAAACAAGTGGCTCCCTCCAGCCCCACAGCCATGGACGACACTGCAGTGGCACCAGAAATGCACACCACTCAGATGATAGTGTTTTGCTTCTTTGAGAAGGGTTCCCCAAGATCAACAAAGCCAGGGATGCCATGTGAGCAGGAATGCAATGGCTTCAGAAGCCATACTACTTCCTCCCCAGGGCCCAATGCCTTCCCAGAAGAGCACAGTGCTTCCTTGATGAGCCAATTCTGCCAGTCCTGACTGTCAGCTGCTGCCAAGTGCGGCTTTCCTCACAGAAGAAGAGCTACTCTGAGAGATGCATTCTGCCCTGTTTTGTCACATACTGTTTCTAAAAAGTTTTTTTTTTTTGAATCTGGTTTATTGTGACATGAGTGATACGCAGTTAACACGTTAGGGGAAGATTTTTTCTAGGGATACTTCTTCAAAGTGATCCTAAGACTCAACAAACAGTACACAGCTGTTGGTGAGCAGTACCTGAAACACGAACAATCCTTTCAATAAGGTAGCATATTGAGGTAGCATCCGGTAATAATAGGGGAGGAAGCATGGTTCTGCAGCCATCCTTTTAGGCTAACATCTATGAAGATAATCTGAAACAAAAGCAAAAATTTTATGAAAACCAGATCACTATGTGTGTAAATGAGTGCCCATTTGTAACATGCAGACATTTAGTTATGTTTACGTAATAGTTTATGTAGTTACATAATGTACATAGTTGGAGACTGTTCCATTATAATACAAAGTATTGAGTGATATCGCCATAAGTTATTGCTGGAACTTCACTTATTACACGTATCTCACCGTTCCTGTGAAAGACAAAGTCTTTTCAAAACAGAGGTGAAAATTGAGGTTGAAAAAATCTCCAATTCCTTACATCAATGCACACTACAATCACAGTACTGTCTTGTACTGATCTGTAAAGAAGCTATTCAATGAGCAGAATTACTCAATGAGTTGCAAGTACTCCAAACGTAAAGAACAGCAAAGGTTCTTTACAGATTTAGAGAGCTTGCTCTTTACTTTTGTGTTGGAAGTGTCACTTCTGTGCTTGTGCTTTTGTTTTTGTGACACTGTGTGGCCCCAGTAATGTCACGTGAATGTAAGAGCACTGGAAATGGAATAGATCACTCCATTCATCACAGGGACATATAGTCAAAAATTGAAAGCATACAAATCACAGGGCACAGTGCAGGCAGCACCAAATGAAGTGCCTGGCGCTAGAGAACTCTTCCTAAGCTCTTCCACTAAAGCATGCTGTTACAGTGAAAACAGGATGATGTTCATGACTGACATCTTAGAAAACCTGAATGATTTATTGTCTGCATTCAGCATAAAAATATAGATAGCATCTTAAATCTCTGACAATTACTTATTCATGAGGAATATATGTGAGATCAATAAAAACAAAAGAGTTATAAATAAATAGACACTGAAAACACATTTTAAGAAAACAAACCAATTTAATATTATTTAAATACCAGAACAGCTTTCCAGAGGAGGCAAATTCATCAACACCTGAGGGAAGTGTTGGATGACACTTCACACAACAACATTTGGAAGGCTGGGGACAGCTTGTGCAGGAGAAACTGTCCTGTGGGTCATATTGGGCAGCTGTAATGTCCCTTCAAGATACAAAAATTAAGGGCTCTGGCAATTGTCTTGCATTCTTTATTTTCCATTGAAGGCATGGAAAGAGGAAAAGACCTGTAATTACACCTAAGATACAAATGGTGCTTCTTTCTAAAAATATTTCAGATTTCACTGCATTCTTCTGCTTTGAAATGTTTTCAAACCAAAACTTACCATGTTTAAAAAAGGAAGACAGTCACTTTCCCAGTAAGAGTGGTAAACAGAAGACAGATAACTACATGCTGAGCACACATCGAGTCTACATTCAAATATGTCTGGGTACCCATCATCAATGCAGCCCAAGTAAATATCTCATGGTTACTAGAATGGCAGATTTGTCTGAGGCCCACCTTCCACCACCTCTCCTGCCAAAGCCATTCTATTTCCCCAGATGCAAGGTAATTTTTTTTGTTTGCAGGCATAGGGAGGGCACTTACACATGTCAGAAGACTTAGGATCACCTTCTGGCATGTCTTTGGTCCGTGTGAGTTACAGAATCCGCCTTTTGAGGGAAGACCAAACCAGCTGAACTCACACCATTTGTCTGTAACATGGCAGTGCAATGAAATATCAGATGCATAAGAGCTTTACGTGATCACTTGAGATAGTCGAGTGGTACAATTGCACTTGATTGGCTGGCTGTAGTCTGGGTGGACATTCTCAGATTTCATTTCTTTTCCTCTAAACCCTGTCTATATGTAGAAAGATAGAGTGAATATTTCAGTCAGCCTTTCACTATCAGTGATTGCTTGTCAAGCTGTTGATTTGTGTCAGAGAAACTGAGGAAGGCTAGGCACAGGAGGGACATTTGCTGAAGGTTCAGCACCACACTAGTGCCATCTTCTATTTGGTGTTATCTGCATTTTTGAAAATTGCATTGCTGCTTTCCCATGGAGAGGATCCAGGAGTAATAAACCTTGCTGGAAGACATTGGCTCTACACAGAACTGGGAGTGGTCCAGAGAGCCTTGAAAAACTGTCTCAGTGGTTCCTCGTGGAAACAACTCCTCAGCACACAAGCCAGAATGCAGAACACAAGGACAGGCCAGCCAAGGTCAAATCTTGGGGTATCTCAAAAAAGCATATATGGAACGAAAGCTGAGTCTGTTTTGAACACCAAAATTGTGCAGGAGCCCCTGCATGCCACACATGGAAGACACTACCCTGAGTGCAGACAAAAAGGGAAGCCAGCCATTTTTCATGCACCTAGTTTGCCAAAAACTCTGAGCTAATTCTGCAACCCAGGTCCAGCTAAGCTCAATATCTCCAGCGCAGACCTTAACTGACTCATTGTGCATTCTTGGCCTTGAGGCCCTGTGACGTTCTCATGACACCTCTTTGGTATAGGGCACAGAATTTGCAGTGTTCCTCTCTAGTAATGCACCACACCTGAGGTCACATGAATTACATATCGCAGAATCATCTCCAGCATCAACCTAGTGATAAATCTGACAGGACCAAAACAAAGACAGGACAGAGAGGAAGATTTGTAACCTGTATTGAGCAGTGAAATACATGCCTTATTATGGTTTCAGAAAAAGCTTGGTGTCTCTATCAATCCTTCCTTACATTAAATAATGAAGACGTAGTTTTTTCATGTCATGCGTATGTAAGTTAAGCTGTATTGCTTTAGACAATGTGCACTGCACTGCAGAGCTTGAATTTTACACAAGTATTCACCTGTTCAGGCTTTTCATCTCTGTAGCATGAGTAGGTACCATGTGACAGCAACAGGTTAGTAGGTTTAAATAAACTTGGAGATGTGTCATTTCTACTGCATAGCAATCACACATGGAACTACTGAGTGTACAAGCTGTAGAAGGGGCATAATCCAAGACATCTTAGACACATTGTAGTGTAAGTAGAATAGTACTTTTCCATGTTTCCAAAAATGGAATTTCTGGATTTACAGATAACTGTCACTTTCTTCTCAAGCTGGTTAAAAAAAATTCTTTAACGCTAACTTTCTGACATATGAAAATGTACTCATTTAATTCAAAATTGAATGCATATTGTGATTATTCAAATAAAAGAAGCAGCTACTTATCTTCTGGTTTACATTTTATACCATTTTCCTCATGGGACAGAGAAAGGTAAATAAAATAAAACAACAAACTCAAAAAATAGGCCCGTCACTGGTGCCTTTGCAGCACACAGTTCCCTCACTACATTTCCAGCTGACTCAGGAGCACATCAGCTATGGAGTCTCTAGTGATCTGTTTCCACCCCATCTAATGGCTTCTCTTTATACATACAGACTACAAACATATGGGTTTGATTTTACAACAGCAAAGAAGCAACAGGCACAGAGGCAGGGAAACCACCTAAATGAAACAAGAAGGGGAAAATGTTTTCTGTGCATCATGGGTTTATCTTGAGATGAAATTAACAACTAATTTAGTTAGTGTGCTCACAGGCCAAAACAAAAGCAAAACAAGGAGGTTCAAAACCCACTTATAAATCACAGGTGAAAACCAAAACTAGCTCGATTTGCTAGTGAGTTGCTCCTATTGTGGACACTGGGCTTTTTACACTCTACACTGAATTACTTCTCTGTATGTGACTCTCTGTTGCTGCGCACCTTTGGCAATAAAACTTTCCCTGTCATTGTTGAGACCAAAATCTCTTCCCTGCCGTAGCATCCTCCACAGATGTTTGCATTCTGATTTCACACAAGTAAGACTTGCAACTACCCTGTCATGAATCCACACTGTTTGTCTATGCAGATTTGTCCAGCTTCATGCAAATAGCACAATCCATAGATGAACCTGCTTAGGTGCAGGGCTATTTGCAATGTCCAAGTGTCTGAGTGGTAAGTGCCAGGAATCTTGCATGGCCAGATCTCAACATTATGTATGCAGAGATTTTATGCTATTAAAACTGAATTATTAGTGAGTGTCACTTCTCGTGTGGGGTTACACTCCATGGTAATGCAGTGTCAATGAATGGCCAAGCTGTCTCTATGACCTCTGCCATCAGTAATAATGCTTTAATGTGCATTAAATAATCTGGTGGGTCGGCACTATCAAGCTGTTCTTTTTCTCCAATACCACTCCAAACCCACCCTCCCACACTGACATGAAGGAGACAATCAGGAGAGCAAAAGCAAGAAACTTAAGGATCAAAATAAAGATGGTTTAATTAGCAAGACAAAGCTGTGCCTGCAAGCAAAGTAAAACCTTTCTGTTATCTGAGGCCCTCAAACATTTCAGTAGGGTACTGCCAGTACACAAATGATGCTACAGCAGGATGGCTTCCTGTGATTCCTGCAAACCTGAAAGTTCGTATTTATAATATACGTAAAACCTTCCTTTCCGAAACTATGATATACTACTCTTGATTGTGCACCAGTAAATTCTCCAGGACTTTTAGGACCAGAGTTCCTTCATAATCATTAGATTTACTTCTGTGTGACAGTAACAGAGACAGGAAATATGATCACGTTGCTATGAGAAGGGGGAGGAAGATCAAAATTGGAAGTTCTGTTTTTTTTATCAAAGAATCACAGAACATTTTTATCTCCTCTGTAGTCCTGCTTGGAAACAGAAATTTAAAACAAAGAAGCAGCACTTTGGTAAAACGTTACAGTATTTTTTTTTCTAAATCATGAATGTCAGTAAGCAAACTCTTCTGGCTCACAGCTTGAAACAGTACTTAAAGAAGTTACTTTGGTATTTTAAGGACAAAGAAATATCAGAAGAAGAAATCTACAAACATTTGTAGTAATATGTTAGGCACTTGAGCTCTTTACAGAAGAGCTGTTTCATTCATGAATGTATTTTTCATTGTTGAACTAACTTGTTTTTAATTATAAAGATTTTTTATGGTTTTTTTTCTTCTAAGGGATAGTGAGAGACAACAATATGTCTTCTTAAAACTGATTATTCTTTTATTAAGGCTATTAAAAGTTTAGTTCATCTTCTAAGCACAGTACTGTCATTCTGGTGACTGCATGAACAGATGCACCGTCCAATTGTTTTATAGCCCCTTGAATAAAATACTCAAGAATACAAAAAAACTTCCTTAGAAAAGTGTTAGACTTTTTTTTCTGGTAATAGGATTAATTTAGAATGTGGTTATTAAAACAGAAGAATTTTAATTATGGCTCAATTAAAATGTGAAACAGCACATAGGGCCTGATAGAGACAAAGAGTCTGAAGCAATGACAGTAAAGGTTGGCTGGCAGTTGGTGGCAGACAAATTCCATTAAGATGCTAAAGATAATGAGAATAATTACTGTTGAAACATTTTACCGAGAGATTTTTTTGAATAGAGAACTTTTTTTCCATAGACAATTTTCTTTTATATAGAGATCAGTATTTTTATGGAAAAACCTCTTTCCCAAAATATGTTAATTCTTTTTCCCCATATTTGAACTTTTCTCAAGGATAGGTCGAATACTATTCTTGTTTTGCCATAAAATATACTATCAGACAAAAACTTGATGCTTAACACCCAACTCCTATGGTTTTTGAATTTAAGATTGATTTGAACCAGTTTTCTTCTGATGTAGGAATTTCAGACTTTCAATTAACAATCTCCACAGAAAAAATCATAACTCAGATACTCCATTTCAGATTCTTCTAATGAAATTTTGTTCTTCCCCAACCAGCTGTAATCTCCAGCACTTGGAATTGCTAGCACAATAGCGGGTTGCTCTCCAAGACGAAGGATGATGTTCAACTGAAAATTGCTAGATTTGAGACAGGAACAGAAAAATTAACTTCTTTGACACAATTGTGCTGGAAGACCAAGTGCTTCCTATGCCCCTGGAAAACAAAATGATATCTGACTTGTATCCTTATGTGTTTCTGGATCATTGTAACAGAGCTGAGGTGAACTAGTAATTAGGCACATTCTTTGTTTTAAAATTAAGTATAACTTTTTTCTGTCCAAATGAACCTGTGTGGTGTTAGTTACGTAACTGTTGCATCAATTCAATTTTTAGAAATTAAGGCGTTTGACATACTAACCTGCTACAGTTACTGTAGATGTATTGCAATATAAGGAATGTTCTGTTAGTGGAAAAATCTGTAACAATTTTTATGTTTCAACTAATATTCTCAGCTAAATGTAATTGTAAGTCAAATTGAAATGTCAAATTAAAGAAGTTTCCCATAGATGAGGAAGCTTAGCGAGCCAGGTGAAGCATCATGCCTTCTAGTAGGTACCTGAATATCAACCCTTTGCTAGATATTTGAGGTTGAAGGTCCTTAAATACTTGAGGAGAAAGCTACAGCATAAGATTCATGCTTTATTACTATGCTACTTTATTGTCATTTCTGCTCTCTTTTGCAGTTAGAACTCCTAAATACAATAAATTCTATTGGTGCTGCTTGAGGTAGCTTGAATATTATCATTGAGTATATTGATAACTCTTAAGAAATAACCTAGCAATAGATTTTTTTCTGTCTCGTATATCTTTGTTGTTTCTTTACCTCTCATTTCTATGGTGCAATACATTACTGTGTCTGCTAATGGAATGTTTACACGTATGTCAAAGCACAGAATAACTTGAAGGTAACAATATGAAGGGAAAAAAAATAATGGCAGCATAAGTGATCACAGCTCTCTTCCTAACTTTATTCATAGCTAAGGAAATAAACTTAGGCAAATCCTTCACTGAACAGGGGAATAAGACGCATGAAGGCTTTTGTTTAGAAGACATAAAGTTTTGTTACACTGTTCCTGCTCTCAAGACTGATGTCTCACACAAAATGTGCCAAGTCACATTTGGTGGTTTGCAGACTTAAATTTTGGACTTCAGTGAAGAATAGAGGAAATTGAGATGTTGGGGTTTTTCATTTATGGGTTTTGCCGTAACTGACTCAGCAGCTGGATATTTTTCAGAAACGGCTGTGAGACAATTATAGAAACCTGTATTGAAATCACAACAAGTATTCAAAAGTGCCTCTTCAGTGCAAAAGTTCAAGTGTTTTGGTATTTCTACATAACTAGCTCTTTTCATGAGTCAGGCATGAAGAATCAAGAGCCCTAATTCGCTTCAAAAAACACATTTAAAAGTCACTTGTGTTGTTTTGAGAAAACGTGTTTCTCTCAATGATATTTTACCTATACAGCTTTCTAATGATAAAGAAGAATTATCTACTTTGGTAATAATGACTACTGTAATATTACTTGGATCAGCTTACACTTTAATTAGACAATTATCTATGTTAATATATGTGCTTAACTCCTTAAATACATAACTCTCTTAATGTCATAGGCAAATGAGCTGCTTTGTATTAAAAGGGAAGCTGCAGACTAGTTGTCTGATTATGTCAACATAAACGTCTGATTTGATGACAGTATGCAAGAATACTTTTACAGGATAAAGATCTGGAGAAAAACATAGAAAAAGGAAAGAGGGAACCTGATAGAAATTCCATGTAAAGTTTTGTCAAAGTAAGAAGAGCTTACTAGTTAAGTTTCTCCCTCCAGTGGAGTTTCCAAAAGTGTTTATTCCCATTTTGAAATAGAACTAACAGCTAGCAGCATCAAACTATTCTACATTAGAAGAAGAGGGAAAAGACTAGGTCTGTGGCAAGATGCAAGGAAAATAAATACAATGAAAGTGATAGGTAAGAGTAGGATGTTGAAGGCCACTCCTGGTTCTAAACAAAGGGAGCTTTAAAAAATGATAGTTCTTCTGAACACATCTTGCTTTGAAGTGAGATTGAGAGGTGTAAGACATGTTTCATTTTTGCTTCACTAAAATAAGATTTTTGTCAGACATGAACTTCATAGTAAATGCTTAAATTTGTGTCATCTAAAGGAAAAACAGAGCTTCGTGCCCCTGATGAGGAGAAACTCCAGGCACAAGGAACTAAGTACCCTGGGACTGCTACTGTATTTAGAGAGAGTTGTGGCTGGCACTGTAAAGCAGGAGAAACCTGTGAGTTCAAAAAGCCTCTTAGCCAAACTCATCATAAAGAAATTAGTTGATTTCCAGAGCTAATAATATTTGGCTTAATTTCTCTTTCATTTTTAATTTATTCTTATTTTGAGACATAAAATTGTCCTGAACTTGTAGCACCATTTCACCTACCTACCTATGCCTCAGCGAGTTCTTTGTTAAATGTAACCAAACAGTATAATCTAGGTGAGTCACCACTGTTCAAGAGTAGCATACAAGGCTAATTATATTGGGAAAGCCCATTGGTACCCTCATGGTGCCTTGGTAACATGTTTATTGTCTTCAAAATGCAATGACAGTACTAAAATCTGTGGAAGAATAAAATGCATATTCAAGTTAAATGTTTTACTGACATTATTCTGCCAGAGGCAGTGGTGTGGTTTATTTCATAACTGTTACACATCAGATGCTGATTCCTTTACATGTGGGGCACGTGTAAAGACTACTTAATATGGATCTACATTTATTGTGAAATCTAGGAATCTTCAAAAAGGCAGCTTTTTCTTTTGAATATCTGTCTAGCCAAGGCTTTTGAAGGCGTTTTGTAATTCAAAATAAGAATTGCAGATGAAGAAATGTTAACTAAATTTGAGGCATTAAGTAGGATAATTGAGTAACAGGCATGACATCTCAGCTAATATAGTAGTTCTATAGTTGTAGTTCTGCTAAGTCCCAAACCTATTTCAGACAGGTTGTTCATCTCTCTTTCTAACACTACTTAATTAATTTTCTCCAAAGATAGACATATGAGTTGCGTGCCATCCCAGATATGAGCTTAGAAATGCCAGCAAGAACAAAAGTATTCAACATGTCACTCACATTCCAGGTGATTTGGGGATAACGCTCCATAAAACCTAGGTAAACATATTTCTGGTGCTCTTTGATGTTGTTACAGAAATCAAGGTGTGTCTACAGATTCATCTGCAGTGAAGATTTAGCTCTTGCACAATTTCAAGTTTGCGTTTGGCATGGCAAATAGTGTTTCCACACCCAGCTCAGAAAAGCCCAGTGTGCCACCTGTCACTCCTCCAGCGTTTTAAGTTGTTTCTCGCATGTTCATGGGAATCGTTACACTTCTACTGTGCTGTATTAGGGAATTAATATCTTAAAGCCATAAACCACAATCTTACGTTGGCTTAATGCAGTGTAATGTCTCGCAGTCGTTGTTCTCCCGTGCTTTCTGTAAAAACTGTCAAGACCTACCTTACTGTGTGCTCAGTGGGTCACATTCTGAGTCAACTACAAAAATTTGTGTAACACACCTAACTCAGAATAGATTCAATGGGCATGACTCAGACAATAATCTCACTCGCTGTATATAGCTTGTCATGAAGTGCTCTGAGATGAAGAAAATCAGAAGGAAGAGACTACTATGTTGAGTTTTTTTTTATGGCAGAGTCATAGCTTCAACTTCTTCAGAATCAGAAGTGCAAATCCGGTTACTGCAAGAAAGTGACTTCTGTATGTCGCTTAGAATTAAGGAATGCTGGAAGTAGCACTGGCTACTGGGCAACATGTGAACAAAGGATGTCAGAACTAGGAATTCTACAGGAAGTAGAATTCTTTCAGTAAGTTAGGGTTAGGAACTCTAATTCAGTTTAGGAACTTTTAAGGTGAATGTCACATGTCAGGGACCATTTCCAATAATCAGTCATACCTTACCTTCTGTGAGTTTCTCCAGTCCTTTCCTGAAATTCCACTCGTCAGTGTTTCACACCACATAATCACGATGCTCAGCTGTTGCCTTAACGATGTAAACGCACCAATGCTCATGAAGACTTTTGTAATCATTAAAGCAAATGTCAAATAGATTCTTTGTGGCAATGAGGCTGTAACAGCCAAAATACACAACACATATGGACTACTTTTAAGTGGTGACAGAAGAGCACAACACAAATGAGTTCTTAATGAATTGTCATAAAAATGAGAAGTACTTGAGCAGATATCATCTGTAGCTCAGTTTGGGTTAAGAATATATATATATTTCTTTAATCGACACACACATTTTCCAGACTTAGCAATCAAGCAAGCTTTTGGCCCTAAAGAGGTTTGAAGGAAAGCCAAATCAGAAGTGTGACCTGCCATTTAGCATTGTTTATGTGTTGCAGACATGGGCCTTAGGGGGGGAAAATGTGATTTGACACCATGAACTTGCCCTAAAACACTTGGTCTGAGACAATTGTTAGAAGAGAAAGTTAACATTAGCAAAGTCCTACACTTCGGTGAACTTACTTAACAGAACAATAAGAAAGAATTATTTCCATTGTTCGATTTATTTAATAGAACATCAAGAAAGTGTTGTTTTCCTAACAGATAGGAATGCTAATTATCTAAATATACCAGATTTATAGTGGTGAAGACATTTCTATAGCAAAAATCTCTAAAATATTAGGTGATACCATTTGTATTAACTTCTCATTGACTGGTTAAGAGAGAATGAAGTTCAGAGAGCATTGCACCTGATGTTTAGGGAACTGGACTCAGTTCCAGATCTGGCCCCTACTAAGCTCTGCTGCTCTGCAACCACCAAAAATTAAACTCAAGCTTTAGTGTTCCCCTAGAATGATCATTTTCTTTTGCAAGAAAATATTCAGCTGAGCTCTCATGTGCTTTAATTTCTGAGAACTGGTGTTTTAAGAAATGGAAGGTATATTAATTTCATAGATGGCCTATTAGATCTGAATAACTTAAAATAGTTCAACAACCCAAGACCTTATTTCTTACCTAAAACAAACTGTTTCTTTTACCAGTGGTAAAGTCTTTGAGTTTGAGACTTTTTGAGAGTTCTGGGTTCATGGAAGTCTTTGCATTCTAGATAGATAGATAATCTGCAAGCCTAGTAGTAATTCTGGTAGTATTAAACCTACTTACTGTGAAGAAGCAGAGGTGTTGTGATTGAAACCATGAACATGAAACCTGCTTTTGTCTGTACAGACCAACCATAAGATGGCTCTCCCTCTAAATAGTAGCCTGACCTTAG
Organism: Phoeniculus purpureus; assembly: GCA_028565055.1. Lineage (NCBI taxonomy): Eukaryota > Metazoa > Chordata > Aves > Bucerotiformes > Phoeniculidae > Phoeniculus > Phoeniculus purpureus. The sequence continues at coordinate 12,681 of JAOXOE010029157.1, forward strand.
GCACAGCCTTATGTCAGCACTAGAAACACAGATGGCTTTAAAAACCCATTGCAACGTTTCTGGTACTGAGCAAGAGGCTCAAACCCCTTTAGGCAGCAGACAGACTACACTAAGGCACCTTTGGAAAATTCTCCCTCTAAAGCCTTGCAAGTAGCTGAGAAAGATGTGGGAAAGCAAAGGAGGTTCCTCATTTCTGAAGAGGTAAACCCAGTATTTCAGTAGCATTATTGAGGCAAAATTCACCTACATCCTAAAAAAGATTCTTTGGCTTTGCTGTACAGAGGAATGCAAGGAGTACAGAGGAATGCAAGGTGCTGTGAGGGGTTAGAGAAACACTGCTTCCTTGTTGATGATGGAGAAGGGTTCTGCAGCAGTTCCTGTTACAAAGCATACTAGGTCTCTGAGCGCAGATTTCATATGAAGGAGAAGTCACTCCAAATGCCAGAAAGTGAGAGGAGGGGACTTAGTAACAGATAAATTAATTACAGTTAATTTAGATCTAGTGTTTAGTAATCTTCAGCTGCATACAGCACAAATTTAAATGAGTACACAAAGCTAATGATGCAAGAGATCTTTGGAACTCTGGCAGCAAGTTCAGAGGAGTGCCACAAGGATGATCAGATGGCTAGCATATCTCGTATGAAGACAGGCTAAGGGAATTGGGGCTGTTCATCTGGAAGAAGACTCCAAGGGGATCTTACATCAGCCTTCCAGTACCTAAAGGGGGCTTACAGGAAAGCTGTAAGAGACGAGAGACTTTTTACAGGGGACTCTATTGATAGGGCAAGGGATGATGGTTTTAAGCTGAAAGAAGGTAGGGTTAGATTAGACCCTGGGCAACCTGCCCTTGTGAGGGGTGACCCTGCATAAGGCAGGGATGTCAAAACTAGATAACCTCTGAGGTGACTTCCAACCTACGTCATTCTATGATTTTATTATTCTATGAATAACTGGTCATTTATGAGAGTAAAAAAACAACTGCATTTTTCAACTGCTCGAGTTTCAGAATATGGGAGTCACTGACATTTCAGCCTGCACTTATCAACAAAGCAGATATTAAATATAGTATGTCCATAAGCACATCAAAGTTGACCTCCCATATAAGGATTACTGGGTAACTGGAGATATCTGGTGCTCTTTGTTTCATTTAGCAACAGAGCATTTCCAATAGCATAGAATTGTAATTATTGGAGAAACCTTAGTTAGAAATTTTGATGTGTTGATTCTTTTATGCAAAAATCAATAAATACAAAATCTTATTCTGAAATGTGTCTATGGGAATCTGTATGAGAAACTGAGTTCCTGTGATTCCAAATTTTCAGCAGAGTGCACATCCCATTCTTAGGCTACAATATCCAGAAAATTCTGGTTTTGTCCCTTTTGGTAGAAGGAAAGTAACATAATACAGCTCATACTGTCATTGGACTCCCCTTTTTTTCTAAAATCATTAGATTCTTAGGAAGAAAATATTATATTTCCTGTGGAATGCAAGTATGTTTTCTAAGGACTAGAAATAAGATTGGAAATCCAGATTTTCCCCTCAGACATTTTCCATCGATATTTTTCTGTCAGTCCTAATAAAAGCTGAAGACATATCATAGTGGACTTTATCAGACTTCATTGCTGTGAGGTACTTAAGACACAATGTTTCAGAGTGAAAAACCATAGAAAGATTGGAGGGGTAGAGAGTGGGAGTACGTAGCACTGAATTGGCGGCAGATATAAGAGGCTGGGAGAATGAACAATTGCATTTACAGCTTGATTCTGTGACAACAAACCCTTGGTCTGAATTAGCTCAAGTAATAGATACAATCTCAGTGTCTGATCCCCACTCTTTTGAGGTAGGGAAATAATGCTGAAATTGTTACATGAGTATGCTGTGACAATCCTTTCCACCTTTTTCAGGCTCAGCGTGGTGCAAGTCACAAGAAATCTGGGTCCATCACTGCCATTCAATAAGTGTTTCTGTGCTGACTGTGTTTGCCACATCTGTACCTCTAAGGCACATTAGAGCCTTAGCCTTGATTTGGTACTATGTTCCTATCACACTGAGGATGAAAGAAGTCAGGAATGAGTGAAGGAAGGAAGGAAGGAGAGAGGGAGGGGAGGGCAATAGAAGGCAAGAAAGAATGAATGAAAGAGAAACAGTATTGTGGTTTGAAAATTAGTAGAATTTTCAGAATTACAGGTTTGTGCTTTTATGAAGGAAAGAAAACATCCT
>JAOXOE010029158.1:0-14898 GCA_028565055.1 Phoeniculus purpureus
GAGTATCTCTGCCTTCTCTGCATCCTCTGTCTCCAGGGTACCCACCTCATTCAGCAGGGGTCCTACGTTGCCTCTAGGGTCCTACATTGCCTACCTACTACAATAATACATGAGTAAAAGTTGCACCTGCTATGAAAATACCTGGCTATGATTCAGCTGCTGCCTTTGGGATGATTTGCAGAAGCCAGTTTTCCTGGAGTCAATGTGCATTTTCTCTGTTATGTGAATGAGACCTCTCTCTTTATCACAGTGGGGAGCAAGGGATGATGGAAAGAGCCATTGGAGGGGTCAGATCTGCTTTCATGCAGGTCAAATCTTTGTATTAGGCTCTTTCTTTCATAAAAACATATGATAACATACAGCATATGTGACCATAACCATAAGTGCAACCAACTGAACTGTGGCCAGGTTCCATGTTAGCAAAGACAGCATCTGCAGGGTAATTCTTGTCAAAGGACAGTGTGAATCACATTGAATTATTACTTATTGTGAAATAGTTGTCTCCTTGTGCGTAGCTGAGTAGGCATGGTTAATGCGGTTTGCTAGGCAAGGTATACACTGCTAGAATTGATTGAAAAGCCTTGGTGTGGTGACCAGTTATATGTGTGGATGACTTGTCCCTAAGCACTGCATCTATAGGACTTTCAAGTACCTTCAGGGATGGTGACTTCATCATTTCCATAGGCAGTCTTCCATTGCTTTACAGCCCTTCCTGTAAAGAGATTTTTCTTCATATCTAACCTAAGCCTTCACTGGTGCAACTTGTCCTATTGTTTGTTTCTTGGGAGAACAGAACCGACTCCCACCTTGCTGCCACATCCTATCATGCAAGACTTTTATCAGAAATTTGAAAAAAAAAAAGGACAAGATGAAGGATGTTCAGCTTTTCCAGTTGCCAACTCCACCTCATCCTTACAGTTTGTATACTGCAAAAATGGCACTCTGGTAAGTTCAGCATTTCCTAGTACTTGAATCCTCTTAGGCAGATAAGCAGTACAGCTAATTTTAAGCCAGCAGTAGAAATTTGGGTTTGAGCCATGCAGTCCTTTGATTTCTGCCAGAAGAGTCCTGTTAAGAGTTGCTGGGGTATCTTTACCTATCACTACATTGTGCTACTTGAACATATGTGAAATGTTGAGTCCCTTGCTGCTTCTGCTAATGTAGTATGTGCTTTGCCTTCTTTGCATCCAAGAGAAAAGGCAGCTGCAGCTGCTAAGAGGAGACGTTAGCAAAAGCCAAATTCCATTATCTTCCTTCTCAGTTCCCGTAATTTTCCTTTATACCTGCTCTTGACTGGAGATACAGGAAATGTTGCCAGTGAAGCATCATAATCTTAAGTGGCTATTGCGTATTTTCTGAGAAATGGCATTGCGTGTGTGACTTCCAGTTTTCCTAAAAGCAAATGAGATCTGTGAGAAGATTTCAATAATCAAAACATTGTAAAATCACTTACAAAACCACTAGAAAATGCTGTTACTTTCAAGTTGGTAGGTAAGTTTGCTCCTTTATGTTTCTGCCACTGTAGTTCCAACACACATCTAGCTGATATTATCATCAGTATCTAGAGTGGAGATTAACATTGCATGCAATTTGAAAGCTGTGATTATAAGCTTTCAGCTAGAGTGCACATTTCCCTTAGTCCCATCTACTCTGCAAAAACAGCCTCATGAAACAGTGTCTCACATTAGGTAGGAGGGAAAGAAAATAGAACTGAAAATAAGAAATAATCTGTTTGTCTTGGGCTAGGAAAATAGATTTATGGGTATCACCTTGTCTTTAATCTTTTATTGCCAAAATAATATCTGTTATACTTTTAGACCGCAAAGGAGGCAGAAAGAAATCCCCACCCAGATAAGGTCTGCTGCTGCTCAGGGAGACTGAGTTGTAAGAGCTATCGGCCTAAGTGTTCTTTTGCCTAACGGTTCATTTGGGTGGACAAGGCCTCCAGCTGCTGCAAGAGCCATGAAGACCCCTGACCTGAAACTGAAGATTTGGGTGGGTGGTCTTCAAACAGGGGTTTGTGGTCAATTTAGAGGGAAGTGTCGGGGTGTTCCCATCTACCCTGCACATCAATAAAAGACTCTACTCTGGGGTGAGCAGCCTCTTCTTTCCCTGGAGATGCAATGAGTCTTGGTGGACAGGGCTGGAATGGGGCTGGAATGCACCAACCAACTGCAGTCCTGCCTGATCAGAGCTGGGCTTTGGTGGCAGCAGAGTATGGTGACATTGTGCTCTTCTGCTGGGTGTCTCCAAGCTGAGCCATGCAGGCAGAAAGCCCTTCCTCCACCCATGCGGCAAAGTGGGCAGGCGCAGCGAGAACTGCCAGTGCAGATTTCTTTCCATGCCAAGTGAACAGAGCTATAACCTGAAGATGCTGGAGGGGTGAGCTAACCTTAAAGAAGAAAAGCCCCAGGACCCTGGAGGAGGGTGGAATCCCTGCTGATATGCCGCCATGGCTGCCATTGTGTGATTGACATGTGGCCGGCCATGCTGCTGCTGCCGTCTTTGATTCACTGAACTGCAGGAGAAGAAACTGTTAATCATAGATTGCTGCTGAGAAAACTGGGGGTGCTTGAGTTAAGCAGGAGAACGGAGGCCTGAGGAGCATTTGCTTTGTTCAGCTGGCAGAACCGTCCATGCAAGAAGCTGGAAAAGACTTGTAACTCTTAAACCTTTGGCAGAATGCTTGGGAAATTGGGATTTGAAATGTTCTAAGGGCGGTCCTCCCCTTTTACTGCAGAGCATGTGTGTGTGTCCCTTGCCCCAGGGGACTTGGACTAAAGCCAAAGACTCCTTACAGAATTCATTGCCCATTTTTTTTTTCAGAATATGTATAATGGCATTGTGCTGGAGTTTCTGTCTTGTGTGTTTTCACTTGCATGGGCTTTTTCTTCTTTCTGTTCTCAGCTATCGATTTGATAAACCCCTTTTGTTTCCTCAAGCTGCCTCGTTTACTGATAAGTTCTGTCTGAGACTCACTGTGAGATATATTCAGTCATCATAAGGACATTTACGGGTTAGTGTAACTTTGCAAATGGAAAGGAAGTGTCACCTATTCTGTAATGTCAGACATTTTGATTGCTATTTCATAATTAATTTTAGTGTTCTCCACTTGTTGGATGTCTGTAGCTCTTCTAAGCAGTTCGTTGAGGACAATATCCTGCATAATAGTCTTTGAAGAAGCAGTGTAGCAAGTCTCTTCACTATTAGTAAATTGAAAATCAACTGTCTTTTGAGCTTTTTTAACCATGCTTGTCATGGGATTTGACCTGAGATGAAATTAACCAATTAATTTAGTTAATGATATAATGAGCCAAAACAAAAATAAAACAATGAGGATGTGGAAAACACTTGTAAATTGCAGGCAAAAAATGAAACTAACTTGATTAGGGTTAAAAACCAGCAAAACACCTTTAATTCACCCCATACAAAGACATTAATCACATGTTCTTACATAACTGAGGCAAGATCCAATCTGCAGCCCTTCAAAAGTAAGAGATTTCCAGCAATTCTTACTCCATGTGGAAATGTGGCATCCAGTCAGTCAGTGGACATGTCTGTCAGCATCAGCGGGCATTTTAAAGTCCATATGCTTCCATGTGAGTCCTCCATTTCCAGTGCCACAATGTGGCCACAAATGAAGGAAGAACTCTCCCCATTCAGCAAACCATGGAATTCACACTAAACCTTTATTCCCTACATCCTTGAGGTACCACTATCTATTCACCATGCTCCCAGGGCAAGATGGCCACCATGTGTGCTTTCTCTGAACCCAGAGGAAAAGTTAAGAGAAGGAGGAGCTGAAAGCACCAAGCAGTTTGTTTGCAGAGTTGCAAAAACTCAGCTTGTATATGCTAAACAAATAAAATATTTCCTGAATGTAAGTCTGCAAAGACCCAGCTACTTTAAGTTGCTGAGAGGTGTGATTAGTACTAAGAGCAAATCCCTCTCTGTGATATTAGTCAAGCAAGAATCTTTAACTGAACTAGAGACACTTATTTTTTTCAAGTAAATGCTTTGGAGGGACTGGTAAAGAAAATTCCCAATGATTTAAATGCAAAAGTTTGAATGCAGTAAAGACACTAAAGCTGAACTGCAAGCAGTTGTGCAGTGCAGAAAGGTTATTCAATGTACTACATGTTTTGTTTTTCTTTAATTGTATTAGTGGATATGTTTAATAAAAGTTGCTGAAGATGCTACCTATAGAGTTCATTTAATATAGTAGATATCACTCACAGAATGGTAGAATCATTAAGGTTGGAAGATACCTCCAAAATCATCAAGTCTAACTGTCAACCCAGTGCCACCATGCCCACTAAAATATGTTTTCAAATGCAAGATCTACACATTTTCGTAACACCTCTAGGGAGAGCAACTCTACCACCTCCCTCAGCAGCCTGTTCTAATACATTACCACCCTTTCAGTAAAGGTATTTTTCCTACTATCCAATCTTAACCTCCCCTGGCCCATCCTGAGGCCATTTCCTTTCATCCTAGTGACTTGGGAGACGAGACTAACCCCCACCTCTCTACAGCCTTTTCTCAGGTAGTTGTAAAGAGCAGTAAGGTCTCCTCTTAGCCTCCTTTTCTCCAGGCTAAGCAACTTCAGTTTCTGCAGCTGCTCCTCATAAGATTTGTCCTCCAGGCCCATTACTAGGCTTGCTGCCCTTCTTTGGACATGCTCCAGCCCCCCAAATTCCTTCTTGTGTTGAGGTGCCCACGCCTCAACACAATATTCCAGGTGAGGCCTCACTGGTACTGAGCACCAGAGGGATGGTCATCCTTCAGTCAAAATTAGCATGTATTTTGGATGTATCTTGTATTAACCAATAACAGTGTTTCAACACTTATGAAGCTGATTTGATTCATGCTGACTTTTTTTCCTGAAAATCACCATTGACAGAAGCAAATATTCTTCTATCTTTATATAGATACTCATTTTTCTCTTTTCATGGCTAGATCTCATCCAGTATTTTGAAAACTATTTTGAGCATTTGTAGGAGGAGTGTGCTACAATCATTCATCCTCTTGCTTCTGTTACTTGTTAAATGTGCAAGTCAAGGGAACTCAGATGCAACTGTGCTTCTCAGAGTATTTGTTTATGCCTTAGGGATTGTATGCATGTGGGCTTCATCACATGTTTGCAACAGATGAATATTTCTTGCATCCATACTTACAAAGAGCTTTTTTGCATACAGTCTTTTGTGACAGCTCCTGAGAATATAAGTGGGAAGGTGGGGAGAGGAGATATGCCTCTTCAGCCTAATTACATTTTGAGTTTCTGTTTTGATGTATTTTTAATCTTGATATTGGCTGATGTAGATTAGTGAGTTTAATGCAGTCTTCAAAGATGCTTCACAGCTTGACTCACGAGTTGAACAGCAGTTTGTACTGAGTTGCTGCTGGTGCACCTACATCGGTTCAGGCATGTTAAATTTCTGAGTTAGAATGAGCTGTACTGATAATATAAACTAAGCAAATAAATATAAAATGGTGCATTGTAAAACACAACTGTGCCTTAAAGTGGAACTTGAAACTCATCCCTAAAAGGCAAAAGGAAAACCCCAGGAGGCCTGTATGAATGAACAAGGCTCTCTTAGCCGTAATTAAACACAAAAGGAGATTCCACAGAAGATGGAAGCGAGGACTGGTAACTTGGGATGATTACAAGATTGCCTGGGAAACCAGAAGCCAGGTTAGAAAAGCTAAAGCCTTGACAGAATCATATCTGGCCAAGTGTGCTGGTTTAAGCACTCCTGTCCTGTTCTGTCCTATCCTGTCCTACCCCATCCCATCCCATCCCCCCAGGGACATTACAAGTAACATGAAAGGATTATATAGGTATATTGGAGAAAAAAGAAAGACAAAACAGAACATAAGGTTTCTCTGGAAGGATACAGGTGACCTGGCAGCTGAGGACATGGAGAAGACTCAAGTATTCAATGATGTTTTTGTTTCAGTCTTTTGTTTCAAATAATCACCTGAGCCACACCACCCAAGTCACACAGGGCATTGACTGGGTCTGGAATAGTGAGGAACCACCCAGGATAGAAGCTGATTGGGTCTGGGAACACCTAGTGGTTCTGAAGGTGTACAAATCTTTGAAAGTTGATGAGATTCATCCATGGGTCCTAAAGGAACTGGCAGCTGAAGTTGCTAGGACACTAGCCATCATATTTGAGAAGTTGTGGCAGTCTGGCGAAGTTCCTACTGATTGGAAAAGGGGAAACATAACTTCAATTTTTAAAAATGGAAACTAAGAAAATACAGAGAACTACAGACCAGTCAGCCTCACCTCTGTGCCAGGTTAAATAATGGAGCAGATCCTCCTCGAATCTGTACTAAGGCACATAAAGAAAAATAACAAGGTGGTTGATGATAGCCAAGATGGCTTCACTGTGAGCAAATCATGCCTGCTGATTTGGTGGCCTTCTGCGACAGAGTTACAGCTCTGATTGAAATTGGAAGGGCAACTGATGTCATCTTCCTGGACTTGTGCAAGGTGTTTGACACTGGCCCACATGACATCCTTGTCTCAAAGATGGAAAGACATGGACTGGATGGATGGATAAGGAACTGGCTAGAAGGTCACACTCAAAGAGTTATCAACAGCTCGATGTCTTTGTGGAGACCAGTGACAAGTAGAGTTCCTCAGCGATCTGTTCTGGGCCCAGTGCTGTTCAACGTGTTTGTCAGTGACATGGACAATTCCACAGAGTGCACTCTCAGCAAGTTCACCAGTGACATTAAGCTCTGTGGTATAGTGGACTGACTTGAGGAATGGAAGATCATGCAGAGGGACCTTGATAGGCTCAAGAAATGGGCCAGCACAAACTGCATGAGGTTCAACAGGTCAAAGTGCAAGGTCCTGCACCTGGACTGAGGCAATCCAAGGCACAAATACAGACTGGGTACAGAGTGGATTGAGAGTAGCCCTGAAGAGAAGGACTTGGGGGTGTTAACTGATGGAAAGCTCAACATGAGCTGACAGCACACTCAGGCAGCCCAGAAGGCCAGCTGTATTCTGGGATGCATCAAGAGGAGTTTGGCCAGCAGAGTTACTCTCTAGTTTGTGCTTGTGAGACCCTACCTTGAGTACTGAATGCAGTTCTGGTGTCTCCACCATAAGAGGGACATAGATCTGTTGGAACAAGTTCAGAGGAAGGCCATGAGGGTGATCCAGGGACTAGAGCACCTCTGCTGTGAGGACAGACTGAGGGAGCTGGGATTGTTCAGCCTAGAGAAGAGAAGGCTGAACCTTGGATGACCTTACAATATTTGGATGACCTTCCAATATTTGAAGGGAAAATACAGGAAGGCTGGAGAGGGAATTTTTACAAGAGTGTCCAGTGATAGAACAAGCGGAAATGGCTTTAAACTGAAGGAGAATAGGTTTAGGTTGGAACTTAGGAAGAAATTCTTCAGTACCAGAATGGTGAGACTCTGGAATAAGTTACCCAGAGAGGTTGTGGATGCTTCCTCCCTGAAGGTGTTCAAGGCCAGAGTGGATGAGGCTTTGAGCCACCTGGTCTAGTCAAGAGGCATCCCTGCTCACGGAAAGGATGTTGGATTAGATGATCTCTGAGGTCCCTTTCATCCTAAAATATTCTATGATTCTATGATTTAGTAGCTGGTTTAAGAATTTGTTTTTTTCCCATTACAGGAGGTTGAAAATAAGCTATAAACTTGTTGCAGTAGAGTCTGGAGTAACTTTCAAGACAAAATGCTGCTGAAAAATTACAGTAGAAACTGGAACTTAAAAGGAGGACAACATTTGGTGTCTTACTAGTTCAGTGTAAGTCAGATTTAGTTAACAGGGTCATGCTTAATGTGGAGTATTTTCTCGCAGCAAAAATGTAATTGCGTCCTGAAAGGATGAACCTCTTTCTAGAAAGAGTTCAGTATAGTTAGTTTTTAAGGAAATAAATAAAATTCTCATTAAAATGTTATTTATAATTTTAAATAGTAGTCTCAGTGTCAGTGTTATTCACACATTTCATAAATATGATTGCACGGAGAAGATGAACTACTTCACCTAGGACTTCCCAATTAGAGAGTGACCGGCATATGCAGTTTTGACCTGGACTAACAGATTACATAGCAAAGAAGCAGATTTAGCAGCTGCACTCACTTTCATTTTGATGAGTAGCTTAATTGATGTGGCTGCTCTTCTGTGGTACCCTTCTTACAGATTTGAAGGGGTTAGGCTTCTGAGCTCCCTGTGGGACTTTTAAAGTCTAGAACAAGAGAATTGCAAATGAATGTAAAAATTTTAACAGGATATTTACAGACCCTAATGGATACGATCCTTTTCTTGAGAGAAGGGCAGGTTGTTTAGACCTATTTTACAAGACAGTTGTCCTGGTTTGAGCTGGAACAGAACTAGTTCCGTTCAGTGATCTTACATTTCAGCTCAGTCTTTGCTAAGTAACTGCACTTCATGATGCTGATGGCATACGTTTGCAGACAGTGTCTTCTTCTGGAAGTGACAGTGCTTGGTGTTTATAGTTGCTACCAAGGACTGGTGTACAGAAGGGCTCTTGCTTAGTCTTGCTCCTGTAAAGACCAAGGTCACTGCTAAATATTCTGTGTCATGTTGTGGGTGCAGTCATTTAGAGGCTACATTTGAAGGGTAGAGCAGACAGGGCTGATGAACCTAAACTGACCAACAAGGTATTCCATACTATGCATGTCATATTTGGTATAAATCTGAGCGATCACGAAGGTTGAGGGCTTTTCTTCAATGTGTGGTGTCTGAGGAAGACTCTGTCCATTCTTCTGCCTTCCGTCTCTATCTGCATTCTTGAATGCAGTTCCAAGATCCAGCTCCTGAATCAAGTTAGTCTGCTGCTAAGTCCGATCTGGGACTTCTCCAGTGTCTGCCCATAGCAGGAGTCGTGATGTGATTGCCTTTCAGAGTGAGGGGATGGGGATGTTGGGTTTGCTGTTATGTTTGTATATAGTTGTATATATTTCAGTATTTATGTGATTTTTTTTCTTACAAGTATTATTTTTCTTTTTATTGTTACAGTTTCATTAAAGCAGTTACAGGGTTTTTTCCAATCCACAAATCTCTCTCCCTTATTCAATTTCTCTTTTCCTTAGCCCAGACCTTGGCAAGAGCAAAGACTCAGATGTTCAGATTTGATCGGATTCACTCAGGCAATGTAAATGTAGAACTACAGAAGATTTCTTTGGTAGTAAGAAGCTCAGAACCCTGTATTCCCATATGGTAAGGAGAACCATATGGGTCTGAAGACGCAAACAGACGCGAACGGTTCTGGTGTAGTTTTTTGGTAAGGTTTGCCCAGGTCCACTTACAAGTGAAGTGAAAATGGATAAATGACTTCAGCAGCACCATCAGTGTATATGTGATTTTTCTTCAGTTGGTACCGGTATGCAGATCCTATCCATTGACACAAATTTGTAAGTGGCGTAGTGTCTTTGAATATCAGAGAGTCTTCAATTTTTGGAATCTGTGAAGTCTCTCGAATGGATACATGAAGTTTTCAGTGAGATTTTCCGGTGAACTTCAGATTTGTAAAATAAAATAATACTTAGAGAAATTATTACTTCTTAAAATTTAGCATCCAGTTGAAAGGGGGAGAAGTTTCTTGCATGGTCCTTGTATAATTCCTCACACAGGATTTGTACATCCTGCTTCACACTGAATCTCAACTGGAGTGATTTTAAAAGTGTGTGCTTTTGCAAAACATACAGTAACCCTACTTTTGAAAGTAGTTTTTAAATGACATACTTTCAAATGGTCTTTGAAAGAGGACTGTTTGTGTGGAGTGAAAGAAGCTAAGTATTTAAAAAAATCTCGAGAGCATTTTCGCAGTTTCTGAATAGTGATGTCATAATGATATCACTGAACTTGCCATCATTAGTATTAGTTTACTACAGGTTTGTTTAAGGTAATTTTTAGGAAAGCAGTTAGTTTGCTTTTTTATATCAACATTTTTAGAAGTTTATTTGTGCTAAGGTCCTAGTTTGGAGTATGCAGAATACTTAGTTATAAATTCTCTCTTATTGTATTGCAAAACTTGCAGCACTTGTGAATTATGCATTTGTCTGAAACAAAGTTGTTTATCTCCGTGAACTGAATGGCAACACTGTAGTCACAGTGGTTAACTTCTTGTGCTTACACATGGAAATCGGTATGCAAGTGGGAAGCTGAATGAGTGGTGGGAGGCTTTTATCCCTTCTTAGCAAAATAGTTTGTCAAAGCTTGTATGAGAGCAATGGGACACACGCCTGTCATCTTGCTAAGAACCAGTGGGCTTTGGTTGTATTCCTGTTAAACGTAACCGCTGTGGTATTTTTAATGAGAAATTGATTCCTTGTTCATGCATGTTTCTGGAGAAAAACGACATTCAGATGAATAGAAGACGTAGGCTCGTGCTACATTACGTTATCTTCCAGTCAGGCTGTTGGGGAAACAGACAGGGTTGTCAGCTGGGTACACAAACTAGCAGTTCTGAAAACTATTGTCCACATGCTGTTTAAATACCTCCAGAGATGGTGGCTCCACCACTGTCCTGGGGAGGCTGTTCCAATGCTTAATCACCCTAATATCCAGCCTAAACCTTCCTTGGCACAGCTTGAAGCAATTTCCTCTAGTCCTGTCACATGTCACCAGGGAGAAGATTCTGTCCCCTTCTTTGCTCCAACCTTCTTTCAGGAAGTTGTAGAGAGTGATAAGGTCTCCACTCAGCCTCCTCTTCTCCAGAATAACCCCAGTTCCTCCAGCCACTCCTCATAGGACTTGTGCTCTAGGTCCACAAGAAGCCTTCATTGCCCTATTCTGGACACACTCCAGCACTTCAGAGGCCTTCTGTTGTAAGGACCTCAGAACTGAACACTATATTCAAGGTGAGGCCTCACCAGTGCTGAGTACAGGGGGACAATCACTTCCCTACTCCATCACAAATACTACTATTTCTGTGTCAGGCCAAGGTGCTGTTAGCCTTCTTGGCCACCTGCGCACACTGCTGGCTCATAGTCAGTCTAATATCAACCAATGTCCCCATGTTCTTCTCTGACCTGTGATTTTCCAATCACATATTCCCTAGTCTGTAGCCTACCATAGGCTTGTAATAATAACCCAGGTGCAGGACCTGGAAGCTGGTGTTGTTGAACCTCACACAATTAACCTTGGCGCATCAATCCAGCCTGTCTAGATCCTTCCATTCAACCTTGCTACCCTCCAGCAGATTGACGCAACTGCTTAGCTTGGTGTCATCTGCAAACCCAACCCAGACTACTCTGGCTATGGTTTTCAAAGCTGGAGACTCTCAAATTCTCAGGTTATAAATGCTGAGAATTATATCTGAGTTGCTGGCAAAATATTGAACTTGACTTTGTAATGGGAAAGAGAAATTCTAAATCTCAGATTCTGAAACTGAGTTTTTCAAACTACCCCTCCAAGTGTCTTAGTTTCTTGGCTGAAACTGGAAGCATGATGCTGACTTCTGTCACTAAGATGCCACAAGTGAGATTGTTAATATGTATTGGAAGTGTTAAATAGTAAAGATGAGGGCTTGTGTTATGGTCTAAATAAATCTGCATCTGTGCAAGTAAAGGTTTATGGCCAGTGATGGACATGCCTTGCTTTCAGATAGAGGTAGCCTCGTTAACTCTTGAGGCATTTTTGTAATAGGAGACCCCAGATGTCACAGAATCACAGAATTACTGGAGTTGGCAGGGACCTCTAGAGATAACCTAGTCCAACCCCCTGGCTAAGGCAAGATTGCCTTTAAAGCAGGATTCTTTCAACCCTTCTCTGGATGGAGGTGGAGAAGAAGAGATAAGCATTTAATCAGGAAAGAAATGATGTTTGTTGCTGTAAAGAAAATAGATTATTTGAGAAATAAATGACCCTTTCTTTGAGAAGGTAAACAAATGCCATAGACTATAAAGGCTGTGATGACTGAATGATTTAAGGGAAAGGTCATAATGAAATTCTTCTCTAGTACCTCCAACAGTGCATTTTGTTATTCTGTATTAACTTTCAGTATGTTTTTAAAACTTGAACAATGTCAATGATTAATTTTGGTTTCATAGTTCAGCATCATATTCTTAGATTATTTACAAAATTTGCATAGATACTTGCCCACAGCAATGATGTGATCTTTAAAAAATGATCAGAACTGTCAGTAGATATGAAAAGAACAAGAATTTCCTATATGCTCTTGTAAATGCCTGATGTAATTAGATTTCTCTGTGTTTTTTAAAGTATTCAGTGCTGTCAAATTGCCAGTGTTCAGTGTCAGTGTTCAGTAACAATAGAACAGGAAAATGGAAAGGGGCCATGCTGGCAAGATTTACCTAAAGCAGCAGAGAAGAAAATGTTACCATTACAGGTCAGCAAAGATGAGAAGAAGGTGCTTGGTGTTAGTAGCAGTCTCCGTTCAACAATAAAAAGGGATCTTTTAAGATAGATCATAGTCCAGGTAAAATTCTAGTACCCACTTTATATTTGTGGTTTTTTTTAAAATTAGATTGGTACTTTTGTTAGTTTTGATTTTTCTGGCTCCTTTTTCGTATCAAGCTTAAATTTTTGTCCGGTTTTGTTCCTTTTCCCGTTGCTTAATTTTTGATGGTATTTACAAGCATCAAGTCTCCAATGAAAGAAGCGGGTATCTGCTCTTGAGATCAGAGCAAGGTCTGTAATTGCAATCTGCTGTGGACAATATGCTGTTCTTGTTACCTCTTTGTGCAGTGACATGTGGAGGAGAACTGAGGAAGAAATGGTGGTAGATGGATCACTGAACTGTGAAGCCATGGAGTAGTTCCCATTTAGAGGCAATGAATGGGATTCATGGCTGTAGGAGTGGTCAGGATGCTATTTTGAATTGGGAAAGCTTTTAATTTCCTTGTTTACTGCATAGATAGTACATGCAAACCCAATTTCCTTAATAATCTTTGTTTACCAAAAGAAGAAATTACTCTGACTGCTGGGTTTTCCATTAGGTGATTCTAAACGCAGGATTTTCTTTTTCTGTTATTTTATTTAAATTGGTCTCGTGTTTCATTTTAAGCAAAAATTGTTGAATAAATACTCAAAAATATATTAGGTAAATTTATTAAAGTGTTAACTACAAAAAGCTTTTTTACCTTTTGAATTTTGTTTTAAAAAGAAGAGAACAACAGTTTCCTGTAGTTTTTTGAATGTTCACTTTCTCATTTGTAGTGTCTTTGGTAGATGTGCTAAAACATAAATGGGAAAAACTGGCATTTCCTGGAAATAACAATCAAAGAGCATAAGGACTGTGAAAAACAGAGATCAGTTGTGTTACTTGGTTTCCTAGGGAGTTATAAAGAAAATGTCAAGCCTTGCAACTTCTGAAATATTTAAAATTTATGCAGCATATTGGTCAGCTTACTTCTGAACTAATGAATATAAAAGTGGAAGCAATTAGTTATCTTTTTCATCTCTAGAAAACTTTAAAATTAAACTTAACCATAATTAATGAAATTAATGCACTCCTGTCTTTGGTTTACATAAAAGGAGAGTAAAGAACTAAAGCTACAACTTTCTGTTTCATTGCATAATTTACTCAATCTATTTGCATCGAAGATGTTGTTCCTCTTGTTTTGCTGGTTCAAGTTAATGCCTTCACTGAACAACACTCTGATGTAATATCCCATGATTCTAGGAATTGATACTGGGAACAAACCTACTTTTTCTGGCATCCCTTTGGGAATACAGTAAATTTTTCAAAGGCTCCTGCTGCAAGTAGGTTGAAGGCATCCAGCAATCCTGAGTCAGTAGTCGTTTCGTCCTACACAGTTCCCATGTGAATCTTGGGATGCTGCGAGTGCTGCACATTAGTGTGTTGTAGGAACTCCTTGTAGCTGCTGGTTATCTGCTGGTAGAATGCTGTACACATTCGATGTGCCTTTCAAGCTGATGCCTCTGGGCTATTGCTGAGTCTTGTGATTGCTGACAGTTTGTCTGATGTTCCCTGACTTACAAGGGGACACATCTTACCCTCTGCAAATCTCTGGCTGGCTTTCCTTAAAATTTTTCCCTGAGAAAGCATGATGTATGGATGTTATATTACCATGACACATGCATGCATTGCAGGTCTTCAGAAATCTGCAGTCACTTCAGAAGTGATGTGTGGTGCTGCATTTTGCGTCTTCTGGTTTCACATGGAAACCAGAAGAATTTAATGGTGCCATGGCTTGCTCATGTTGCCTTCCATTTTACTGAGACTAAGACAAGAGAAACTAAGCACTGAACTCTTTATTCCGTTCGAAAAGTTGTGTATACGTTGGAGCTCTGAAGAATAGCATGAAGAAGCTCTTTTTGTGATGTGCGAATAGCAGCTTGCACCGTAGGCTGAGCTGCCAGCCTGAAACTGCAAAATGCTGTGTGGTGCATGCTTCTTTTCCCTCCTCCTAGCTGCTAACTTATTCAGCCTTGATCAAATGTAAAGTTAGTGGGGCATTTGACCCTTGCAGAATTATGCTCTGTGTTTAAAAGAATAAAGCCATTAGGATTTGCAGAGTAGGATCCAGGATGCATAATAAATAACTTAAATATACTGTCTTTTGCAGGAGGGATCCCCTAAAGTCTGCCTACAAGCTAGTATTTTAAAGGTGCAATTTGAAAGCATATTAAAGTACATGATTTACTCAGTTAGGAAAGTTTAAAGAAAATACTTATTCTCACAGTTTTTGAAAACAATGGAAAATTGTCATGCTAGCCTGGAACTTTGTTTTGCTAGTCCACAATTCTGTGTTGCTAGCCCAGAACCTGGGGTTGCTGAGGTGATAGCCATATGTTTTATGCTGATTCTTAGAATCATAGGATCATCTAGTCCAATCCCCCTGCCACAGCAGGATCACTTCACTGGAGAAGTTATAGAATCAGAATCACTCTGGGTT
>JAOXOE010029159.1:0-14893 GCA_028565055.1 Phoeniculus purpureus
CTGACCTTGAATGGCTCCAGGGATGGAGCCTCCACCACCTCTCTGGGCAGCCTGTTCCAGGGATCCCCCACCCTCAGGTTCAAGAACTTTTCCCTAATGTCCAGGCTAAAGCTGCCTTTTTTCAGCTTCAAACCAGGACCCCTCCTCCTGTCACTCCCTGCCCTTGGGAACGTCTTCGGCAGCCTTCTGACAGCCCCTTTCAGGGACTGGAGGTGGCTGTAAGGTCCCTCTGGAGTCACTTCCAGGCTGCACAACCCCAGCTCTCTCAGCCTCTCCTCCTAAGAGAGGAGCTCCAGCCCTCTGATCACTTGTGTGGCCTCCTCTGGACCTGCTTGAACACCTTGTGAGGGAGGAACAGGCTTTACCTGGCTGATGGTTCCCCCAGGATGCTGAGATGGGGCCCCTGCTTGCATCAGGGAGTGTTTTGGGCCGGTTGGAGATGTGCAGAGCCTCTGCCGTTCTCCTCCATCCCCGCTCCTGAGCCCGTGCGCCAGGCAGCGGTTCTCACCCTGTGCGCACTCGTGTTTTGTGTGGCTTTCTTTTTCCAATCCAGGGGAAAAGACCTGAAGGAAAAGCACGAGCAGAAGGCTCACGAGCGTGAAATGCAGCGCATCACGCTGCCCCTGTCGGCGTTCACCAACGCTGCCTGCGAGCTTGTCGACGAGAACACGATCGTGGCGCACACCAACCAGACGCCTGTGGAGGACACGCAGGAGGGCAGTGGCCCTCTCATGGGGCAGGCGGGTACCCCGGGCGCCTGAGCAGCCCGGGCAGGGGTGGTCCGGGCTGAGCGAAGCC
Source organism: Phoeniculus purpureus (assembly GCA_028565055.1). Taxonomy (NCBI): domain Eukaryota; kingdom Metazoa; phylum Chordata; class Aves; order Bucerotiformes; family Phoeniculidae; genus Phoeniculus; species Phoeniculus purpureus. The sequence goes on from JAOXOE010029159.1 coordinate 799, forward strand.
TCCAGCTTCCCGCCGTGAGGGCAGGGTTTGCGCGTGTTCGTTTCTGTTTTGTTTTCTTTTCGACGAGAGCCGGATGACGGCGCCGCGGCGGGACGGAGCGAGGGGCTGTCGGTCACGGTTTGTTTGAGGGGCACCATCAGTTCGGGACTGGCTGGGGACCGGTGGGGCGGACCCTGCCTCATCCTCCCACCTATCTCCGCGGCGTGCCAAGGAGCTGGGGGGGACGATGGGCCAGGCTCACAGCTGGCCACAGAGCCCGTAACGTGGAGCGTGGTCTCAGCTTCCTCTTTTTCTGTTCCTTTCCTGTGTGGTGGTGTGCACCGGCCCTTGTGTCTCAGCCTGGGATCCCAGGAGGGAGCAGTTCTGCAGGGACTGAGGGGAGCTTCGCGTCAGACTTGGCTAGACAATGACACTCTGATCATAGTTCCTGCCTTTTCCTTTCGTGGCTGAGAACTGGAGAGAGACAGACACTGTCCGGAATCCTGCTGCGGGGTCGTTCTTTACTCCGGGAGGAGCCGATGTGCCAGAAGGCTTCAGCCAGGAGCACTGTGGTCAGCCCCGGTGTCAGTTTGGAAAAGCTCTTCTCAAATCTAGGTCTTCCAGGAGCCACGTCTCCAGCCCCTGCAGTGCTGCGCGCGCAGCCGCGGCGATGGGTGAGCAGAAGGGGGTCTGTGCCTCCTGTGCCAAAGCCCGGCAGCAGAGAGCTGTGAAGAAAACAAAGTGCCCTGCGGTTAACCCGCGGCAGGTTGAGCGCTGAGGACGGTTGCCATCTTCTTCCGAATTCCCTCAGCTTTCCACTGGCGGTGGAGGTCACCGTGGCCACGACGCAGCAGCTCTCGCTCGCGGGGCAGGATGGGGCAGCTGCTCATGCAAGACGAGAGGTTAGGACGTGGCTCCTGGCCGACTCCTTCCCACAGGCTCAGCTTGTGCCACGAGACTACTGCTTACAGAGCCTGGCCCTGTTAGAGAGGTTTTGTGCCACCTTTCACCATCCTGTTGGGCAGGAGTGGGTGCTGCAGTGTCTCCCAGTGGCCCCAAGGCAAGGCCAGTTTGGGGAAGCATCCATCCCCACCTCAGGGGACCGAAGCCATTCAAGTACATTTTCTAGCCATCTGCTTTACATTTGTGGGTCTGGCGGGGAGCAGCACTGGACGGCAGGGGTTTCGGTGTCGATGTCTGACGCGGAAAAGGGAAATGTTTTATTTTTAAATGCCTTTGAATACCATTTCTTTGTAAAATGTTTTAAATACCTCATTACGAGAAGGTGCAGGTTGTGCGACCTTGTATTAAAGCTTAACGGAACGACGACGCTCTGTAGACCCGTGTGGAGCATGGCTCCGTCTGTACGGCCCTCCCTCCTGCCAGTGAGGGTGACGGGGCAGTTGGAACAGGCTGCCCAGGGGGGTTGTGGAGTCTCCTTCTTCAGAGACGTTTTAAAACCCATCTGGATATGTTCTTGTGTGACTTGATCTAGGGGATCCTGCTGTGGCAGAGGGACTGGACTAGAGGATCTTTCAAGGTCCCTTCCAGTCCCTAACATTGTGTCATTCTGTGATGTCACTTCAGTTTGAAAGGTCCAGAGGTAAATCCCTGCCAGCACTGCTCAGGGACATGAGCTTGTGTCCGTGCTGCCAGCAGTATATCTTGGATGAGAAGCAGCTGTGGGTGTGTGAGCTCTGCTGACCAAGCAGGCTGGCCCGTGGGAAGATGCTCTTCCTGTGCTGAGACAGGTCAGTTCTGCTTTGGTGTCACTCAGCAGCAGCTCCATCCCTTGGGGCCTCACATGGGAAAGCAGAGATGATGGAGACAGAGCACAGCGGGTTCCAGGAGGTGTGACATTGCTTTCACGTTCGTTCAGTTGTTGCCTTAGCAAACATCCCTCAAACTACACAATCAAGAATAAAAGGCTTCCAAGAACAGGCTCTACTTTTATCCATGGATCAGAAAAGGAAAATGGAAAGAGGATCCATGTTCTGCTGGTTCCTCTCCACCCTTAAACAAAAGCTCAGCAACCACTGACCAGCGTTGACAGCTTCTTCCATTTGCATCGCTCGAGGTAAATAGTCCAGAAGAGCAGCTGCACTGCCTCGCTGGGGGTCTGTACACGTGGCAGAGCCCTTCGGCTCAAGAAAGAGGGTCGTAGAACATCCTTCCTTATGAAGAGAGGCTGGGAGAGCTGGGGCTGTTCAGCCTGGAGAGGAGACAACTGCGGGGAGGTCTCATCAATGCTTAGAAGTGTCTAAAGGGCAAGTGTGGGGAGGATGGGACCAGGGTCTTCTCAGTGGCGCCCAGTGATGGGACAAGGGGCAAGGGCAGAGAATGAAACACAGGAGATCAAATTTGAACATAAAGAAAAACTTCCATGGTGATGGTGACAGAGCCCAGGCTGCCCAGAGATGCTGTGGACTCTCCTGCTCTGAAGACCTTCCAAACCCAGCTTGACTGTTCCTGTGCGATCTGCTCTAGGAGACCCTGCTCTGGCAGGGTTGTCGGACCAGATGATCTCCAGAGGTCCCTTCTAACCGCTGCCCTTCTATGACTCTAAGATAACTTGATCTGTGCAGGATCGATGTTACCGTCTTGCGACAGCAGAGGCGCAGGGGAATGAAGCTTCCTGGTTCCCGAGCACAGAGACACCACCGCTTCACTGCCGTAGCCTATGTTTACTGCTTTTTAATTTAGTTACAACATGGAGCTGTGCAAATCACAGTTCTTAAACCCCACCCCACACATCAGCCAGGACTCTCCCTTTTGGGAGTCCTCTCACAAACCAGCCTGTGAGGAAGAAACAAAGGGCAAATCCTATTAACAATCCTGAATCCTCTGGACCCAGTGTAGAGGCTCCTGCACTGACGCACAGCACAGGGGCTCCCCAGTGTTTCTAAAACACCTCTATACAGACTAAAACCGCCCCCTACACCCCCCTTCTGTCAGGTGATGACTGGTCCCATGGTAATTTTACACAACACTTTAAACTCTTTGGTAGGGGGTAGGAAATCAAAGTAACAGCAAAGCCTAAGGTCCATTCCCCACCGTTCAATCCCAACGGGGTGGGGGGGTGTGCGGGGGAAGGAGCGCACAAAAAATCCAGTTAATCCAAAGTGTTTGTGACACTTCAGGGCAGGGCCTGAGGCAGCTTCTTGTTCAGTTCTGCCAACCACTGTGAGCTACTGCAGCAGCAGCCGCCTTCCTTCTCCCACCAAGGGAGGAAGGAGAGACGTGCTGGAAGAAAACACATCCCTGTCCACGTCCCCATGACTCCAAGCCCTTTTTTCTCCCCAAAAGCAAGGAATGACCCTGAGGAAAGGTTCTGCTTGGACAATCAGCTCAGGTGCTGCAGCAGCAGCTGCAAGAAGGACCTTCAAAAGGGAGCAACTTGCACAGCCCACAGGAAAGGATGAGGTAATGGCAACTGGGTTATTAGTTCTCCAGCTGCCACTCCTGGGAGGATGGGACATCGTCCAGCACTGTTCTGTTCAAGACAAGTCCAACCTTTTCAGTAACCTTGGGCACATCCCCCTTTGCCATTGTCCACACACAATGTCTGAGCCAGTTCAGGCTTTCAGCGTTCTGAAGAGCACCTTCTGCCACCTTTAATTGTCACCGCACACCCACAGGTCAAGAGCTCAAGCAGCTTCAGCACTGCAGAGATGTCCACAGCCAGTGCCTAGTGCAGCTGTGCTCTCATCTAGGTTAAGGTTCTTGGGCAGACAAGCTCATTGTGCAGGCTCAGGGTCTGAAGACGCTCCAGTGGCTCATTTGCTGCCTGCCTGATTCACTATTGGGAGGGGCAAGCAGAGCTTAGGCTTAGTGTTTCTAGGCAGGCTTTGGAGGTCTGCAGAGGAGAAAAGCCACCCCCAAACCAAACCAGTAACTCATACACAGTTCCCCACAGACAGGGTATTTCAGGAGAGCTGCCCAGTTCCTCAGGATTTTCACTCCCACCCCTGACGCACACTGGAGGCCAGAATCTCAGTGGGTTGTTCTGGAAAAGGCAAACACATGACACACACCACACACACACACACGCACACACACACACACACGCACACACACACACACACCACACACACACTGTGTCCTGGTGGCGCCTTCTGCTGGGTGTCCCAATTTCCCCAGTTTCTGAGCAGGGCAGTCAGTGGGAGAAGCAGTTCTAGAAGTGCTGGTCCTTGCCCAGGAGTGTCTCCTACAGCAGTTCCCTCCCTGGCAGACAGGCCAGGGTGGCTTCACAGCTTGCAGCCAAGTTCTAAGGCACCACAGTAAAGAAGCCAGAAGAGGCCAGAGAAACATTTCTCAAGCCAGAAAACTAGTGTTGAGCAGCTTTCCTAGGTGTGGTTGGCAGGAAACGGCCCCTTTTGCTTCTGAAACACGCCAGAAATCCACAGTGAATCGGGATGTCCAGGAGGAGAGGTGCTGGGTGGGGAGAAGCAATGCAGCAAATGCACAGTGTGGTGCCCCACTAATGCCCTGGAAGTGGCTGAAGTGCATCTCCCTCCCTGCCACTCATCTCAGCTCCAATGGAAGTGGTGCAGGCAGCAGGATGAGCTGACTAGGTTGTGTTTTCAGGTAGTTTGTCACGGTTCAGTCCGTACTGCACACTCACGTTGTGGTCCAGCTCCTCCAGCTCAGACGGAAGGGGGATGGCAAGTTCTCCCAGGTAGAGTGAGAGAGCTTCAAAGGAATCTTCCAGCTTGGAAAAAGGGGGCCTAGAAGCAACAGAGAGGAAATGTCAATGGGAAAGAACAAGCAGAAGAGGATCTGGAAAGGCCGAGCAGCCAGTTGTCCCATGCACACTGTCCCACGTATGGAGGTGTGAGCAGGGACACAAGCTCCCATCTGCCTGGGCTGCCCATTTTACAGCAGCCAGCCAGGGAGGTCTGGCTCTTTTGGAGCTCACCTGGCATCAGCACTGAAGATACAAGTTTCACAACTGAGATGAAATAATTCACCTTTCAGAGCTGGTGCCAAGGTCTGCCCCATCTGTACAAGAGAAATCATGAACTGCTCCTCCTTTAACCTCTTCCAAACTGTTTTGGAGACCCCCACCACACACAGCAGCCTCTCTCCCAAGCTGATGAGAGACTCATGTCTCCTCATGTGGAAGCCTTTGAGCATTCCCACACAAGGCTGGGATAACAGCCCTCACCCACCCTCTGTGCAGAACAATCCTTCCACTGAAGGGGTACAGACGCATCCTCCAGGCTTGAAATCTCCAGACCCCAAACCTACCTGCTCTCTGGTTCCAGCCTGCAGCAAATAGCAGCCAGAGGGAAAAAGGCTGGAGGACAGTCAGCAGGAACAAACTTCTCCCAGAACAGCTTGACATTAAGGCCAAAATCCAGTGTGCGTGGGAGACAGTCCGGGTCAGCATAAACCTGGCCTATGATCTAGGGAAAAAGGAGAGGAGCGCTTAAGCACAGAAACAGTTCCAGAGGAACAAGCAGGAAACTTCAGCACCAGGCAGAGGCTCCTTCAAAGTGCCAGGGTGAAAGAGCAGAAACACTGTTCCTCCTTTCCTATGGGAAAGAAGTTGAATAGGGGAATGAGCCAGGCACTGCCTACAGACAAATCTGCATTGAACCGTTTCAAGACCTGGCACTGTAGCTCATGTGAAGGAAGACCCAGATGCTTTCTCTTTCTCCTGGGGCCGTCTGCTAGAAGATAGAGGATGGCATACACCCTTCGGGAGAGCCTGGCAGTGTCTTGCTGCTGGGTCAGCTACTGTGCTTACGCTGCTGGGGATGATGCAGCCCCTGCTGCCTGCAGGTCATTAACACAACCTGCGTCCCCATCCCATCTCTCCCCTCTCACACAATCTTACTGCACCACCAGCAAAGCTCCTCTGTCTCTGGAGTCTGCTGTTGACTGCAAAAACAAAAACAGAAGAAAGCAACACACTTTCTGAGCTGCTCTGTTCCTGGCAGATTCAACCCCACCCACAGCCAGAGGGCAGGGACAGAGGGAAGAGCCACCACAACCCATTCGCAGGAGGCTGCAAGTGAGAGCTGGCAGAGGAGAGGGCTGGGTGGAACAGCAAGAAGCCTTGGTCCAGAACTCCCAAGTCCTAGTGCTCACCACCACTCAGCACTAGGGTGCACTCACCCAACCCAGCACTAGGGGACCTCAACTGTAATAAGAGGGTGGGAACCCACAGGAGAGCACTGGGGTGTGAGATGTGGGCTCACACAAGGTCAGTACAAACTTCCACAAGGAGAAGAGCACTTGGTTTAAAGCCTCACTGGTGATCAGAAGAAGGGGGGTATTTATAACCAGCCGGGCTCTTCTGTGCCAGTAACTCAGCAGGACAACCACATCCTGCAGCTCGGTGCAACGCCCATTATGTACATTGGCAGGGTTGTTTCTTTATCTGCCCGAGCACGTAACGCTTCTTTTAGCATCTTTATTTTGGTGATGAGGAAACCGTTTGTACCCTGCTACAAATACCCTGTATTTGTCTTTTTTTTTCTAGACTAAACCATTGTTTTCATCCCTCAAACAGATTTTTCACGTTCCTAAATCCTTCACTCACAACCACAACATTCTCCGAGAGGAGGGCCCAGTGTAAGCAGAGCTCCAGATGGGGCTGCGAGGATTTATGCACGGATATTTTTGCACAGCTATTTTCTCTGTCCCCTTCATCCAAACCCTGCAGATGACAGCATGCTGCTCTCCCCTGCTGTGCCTGGATCTGCTGTGTTATCCGTACACACAACACCCCGCCTCTCGTCTCTGTTTCCACACCTTTGAAACTGAAAAGACTCGGCAGCTTTGGAGCTGTGCTTTTTGCAGACAGAGAAGCCTGATGCACCAGGAAGACTGTACAAAGCTTAGAGACAAATTAAGCCAACAGACGTCAGGGTGCTTCATCAATCGACTTGCAAGAAGTTGCTTCAGTTTCCCCTGCTTTGAAGTGAAGTGCCATCCCCAGCGAATCCCTGCATTGGCCGAGATAGCAGAGCTGACTGTTCCTTTGATGAGACAGTATAAAACGGAAAAGAAAGTATCAGAGTTTTAGGGAACTTGACTACTTTCAAATGGGTACCAGGACCGAATGGATACCAGGGCTCAGTCAGAACTTAATGGCATTTTTGCAGCTCCTCCAGTCCAGAAGGAACCTCTGTATGTCTTTCACTGCAGGAAGGAACTCTCAGAAACTCGGAACTGGCTGATAACAGTGTGTGTAAGGTGAAGGCAGGTCCCTTAAAGACGCCATGTAATGCTCTAGTCTTACCTCACAGAGAACAATCCCAAACGAAAAGATGTCCACTGTCTCATCGTAGCTCTGTCCTGCAGGAAACATAAGACATTCTGCTTTACCAGAGTTCCCCATCTGGCTGTTCTTGCAGCAGCCAGACCAAAGCTGAACTAAACCTGTTCCTCAAAGGGCTCTTATAAAACAGGAGACAAAGCAAAGCTTGAACCTGAGCGGGGTTGTTTGCCCCATGGTACGTAAACCAACTGCATCTTCCTGTACTCCACCATCTTCCTCCTTCTTCTGGGCACAACTCAGGGAAGCACTGAGCACCAGAGCTCTCAAATTCAGAGGATAACCAGAGAAAGCTTCTGCCCATTCCCACTGACTGCTGCTGCTGCTGCAGAGCATCTCTCCAGCACAGGGAGCCAGCGTTCAGCTCCCCCAGCAGCCAGTGAATGCCCAGTCCCTGCTGCGGTGACTGCAGAGATAATAAATTACACACTAGCAGCACTTTCAATCTGGGAAAGCAGGCTGGCTCCAGCGTGCCGCGCTCTGCTCACAGATACACCTCTCCCGAGCCAGTATCTGTTCAACAGCCTTGCTTTCAGAGCTGATGTCAGACCATGCTCTTGCTGTTCTCTTGACAAATGCCAGGTCTGAGACAGGCTCTGAGAAGCAGCCTAAGACTCCAGCAGGAGCTGTAGGTCTCCAGAGAAGGAGAATAGAGCAGTCCACAGGAAAGAAACATGCAGAAGAGTCCAGTGTGGGGAGAGGAGTCCAGCCCTCCCTTCCCTGGCGCACTGTGTCGGACAACACTGACACCGTAGCCACGCAGACTGCCCAGCCTGACCAGCCAGACCTGCTCATTAGGAGGAAACTGTATCCACTGTATTTCACTCTCACTCCTCCAGGAGCAGACATTCCCCTAAGGGGATGCAGTTCATCCTTAATGCAGCTGAGGGCTGCATGCCAAAACCCAGATTTCCCTGCACTCGGACAACTCTCACTGCAGTCTCGAGGCATCATCAAACCTGGCAGCAGAAGGCTGGATCTATGCAACACAACTCACAGGCCTCACTCTGGAGCTTAGGGACTCCTGTCACATGAGGCAGTTGCAAAACATGAGGCTGTAACAGAAACTGATCTCAGGTTCAGTCTTATTTTAGGCCTCTTTTATTTTCCCTATCATCTGGATCATGGCAAGTTCAGGCCCGCTGCCCTCCTGAAGAGTCCTGCTGTCAAGCCAGAAGCGTCACCTCAGCTGGCACAGAGGCTTAGCGGGTCAGGTACCGCAAGAGAAGTGCGGCTGGGGTACCTGTGTGTATAAATAAGCTTGGCTATTAGCAGGTCTAAAACCATGGGCTCTAATAGGCTTGATTGTTACTAGGGCTCAGCAGCTTTCAGCAATCCTGTCATCCCTACACCTTGTCACAGCCATCTCCTCACCTGCACCCTGCTAGCAGTACCTTACCGTTCAGCATCTCTGGGGCCATCCAGTAGGGGTTGCCAACCACGGTGTAGCGCTTCTTCCTGTCACTCTTGCGTAGGGTTCGTTTCTTGGCAGATGGCTTCTCCAAAGTGGGCTTTTTTCTTTCCTCCACAATGAGCCGAGACAGACCAAAGTCAGCCACCACCACCGTCTTATCCTACACAAAGGGATTTAGCACAAGCTGCTGATTCCTCACCCTTCAGGAGCGGAGAGGCTGCAGTTCATGTCCGCTATCAGCTCTCCTGCAAGGCAACTATCAAGGTTTCATGCAGCCAGAGGAGACACCCTATTCATCATCCCAGCTTGTAATTTCTTCGCTTCATTGTCTTACATCCTTTGTGGTTGCTAACACTAATCCCATCTATTTGGCTACACACGCCAGGGCAAACCTGGACCTTTCCTTTCAGACCTTCCTATTCTACCTGGCTGTGAGGTAACTTAAAACTTCAGTCCTGGGTCGTTTGAAGCCCACATGCTAATGTCATATTCCAGCCAAGTGAAGAAGGACAAGGGTTGAGGGAATAAAGTCGCACAAAAGTCTTGTGGCACAGCGTTTCAAAAAGAGAGAGCACACACGTGTACACAGCCACACACCTGTCCAAGGCCCGAGTGCCAATGAAAAAAGGCACCAAGGGGTTAAAAGAATGAGATGTAAAGAACGTGGTGTATCTGAGATAAGGAACAGAGCTGGACTAACTCTTGTCACATGCCTGTTAACAGGAGATGCTGCCATTGAAAAGAGGGTAAGGGAACACAGTGAAGAAACTGAAAGCCCAATCAGTCTGGAAAATCCTGTGTGAAGAAGATGAAGCTTCCTTGTTTAGGGCACTAAAAGGCTCTCTGAAATCAGTTTGACCCTGACCAAAGAGGGAACATCTGAAGGAGGTAGGTGACAAGGAGGAGAGCAGTGTGCTGTGGAGAACAGAAGAGTAGCTCACCAGCTTGATGAGGCAGTTGTGTGAATTCAGGTCTCTGTGAATGATGCACATGGAGTGCAAGTAAGCCTGGAACAGAGGGGAAAAAAGCGGTGTTAGGGGTTCCCAGGTGAGTATGTCCCTTCACACTTCTAGACCTCAACAACCAGAGGCTAGTCGTCAGGCAGCTTCCAAACCCCTCAAGCCATCACCCTGCCGAAGCAGCTAATCCCACTCCCGAAGGTTTGCTCTGTGAGAAAGGGACACTGACTCACCATTCCAGAGGCAATTCCTTTGGCAAAGCTGACCTTCTGCTGCCAAGGAAATGGATCCTGAAAGACAAGTTCTCAATGGTCAGGGATTTTCTTACCAGCCAGCTGGTAACAGCAATTCCTCCATAAAAGAGACACTCTCAGCAGTCATGGGAAGATGATACAGCCCCAGGAAGAAGACACTTTCTGCCTCAGGCTACCACAGCTACAAGCAACTTTTCCACACAGCTCCAAAGGAGAAGACTAGCAACCACCACAAAGCTGGTACAATCAACAGTCAACCTCACTGAGTCTACCAGGCTCCTATACTTACCGCGTTGCGGAGGAAGTCCTTCAGCGTGCCTCCCTCAATGTACTCAGTGAGGAGATTCAGCTTCTTGTCCTTGTACAGCACACCGATGAACTTCAGCACATTGGGGTGATCCAGGCTGCGCATCACTTTCACCTGGGAAGGAGAGAAATCCCCCAAGGAAGAGAATGGAACAAGTGCTGAAGATCTATGCCATGTACTCTAATGCTGGAGGTCCACCACTGAGTACCCTCAAACTCCAACCTTAAAGCAGTTAATTAACTGCTGCCTCTTCTCTCTCACGCTGTGTGAGTCACTGAATCACAGACATTAGGGATTGGAAGGGACCTCAAAAGATCATCTAGTCCAATCCCCCTGCCACAGCAGGATCACCTAGATCAAGTTGCACAGGAACACATCCAGATGGGTTTTGAATGTCTCCAGAGAAGGAGACTCCACAACCCCTCTGGTCAGCTCCTTCCAGTGCTCTGTCACCTTCACCATGAAGAAGTTCCTTCTCATATTGATGTGGAATCTCCTATGTTCCAGTTTATACCCATTGCCCCTTGTCCTATCACTAGATGACATTGAGCAGAGCCTGGCTCCATCCTCCTCCATATGTGTAAACATTAATGTGGTCACGCCTCAGTCTCCTCAAGCTCAAGAGACCCAGCTCCCTCAGCCTCTCCTCATCAGGGGGATGTTCTACTCCATCACCTTTGTGGCTCTGCACTGGACCCTCTCCAGCAGTTCTCTGTCCTTCTGGAACTGAGGGGCCCAGAACTGGACACGATATTCCATATGTGGTCTCACCAGGGCAGAGTAGAGAGGGAGGAGAACCTCTCTCAATCTGCTAACCACTCCACTTCTGGTCCACACCAGGACGCTGTTGGCTTTCTGGGCCACAAGAGCACATTGCTGGCTCATGAAAGAATGTGTTAGCCATAATCAGAATCAGTCTGCAAACAGAAACGAACCCTAATCACTGAGTATTTTATTTAGTGCTAAAAATTCTGCCCGTTCTTTTTCTCGTCTCTTTGGGTTTGACAATAAGCTTTGGCTATGGCTGCAGACACAAAGGCAACTGGCTGACTGGTTCAGTGTTTTCTGAACACCTCTATCATCAGAAATCTAAACACAAAGGAACCACACTGATTGTACATCCAAAAGAATCACCCTCTGCTGTGCACTGGTCAACACCTTGCTTTATCTGGAAGATCCTTGGGAAGACAGGGGTGCCTAAACTGCAGTCTTGCTCCTCCACCCCTTCTCTTTCATTTCCACTTTGCCTATTCTAAACTCACCAGCTCTTTTAATTCCTACCAAACCCTCCTGCCAAGTTTGAGTTAAAGCTATGGAGCAGGCTGGAGTCAGAAGTTAGATCTCCCCTAGCTCCAAGGCTGTTTTCTGTCCCGCTCTTAATCCTTGTTTCCCTTGCAGGGATGGGCAGGAGGAGCTGACCGCTGTCAGGAAAACCTGAGGCCAACAAACTGCCACCTGTCCGCGTGATGGGGAACAATTCCTGGGCAGCAAGAGACTAAAAACTGAGAAGTAAACATTTGTGTTGCTGTCACCACACATGATGCTGCGAGGCTCTGCTGTCAGGGATCACGGTACCTGATGGCATCCCCGTGTCTCACCCTTTGCTGGAGTGCAAAGTATTTAAATGCTTCTGAAACGTCTCCTACCCTCTCCCCTGATGCTGCCAGCTGCCTCCTCCCATCCTCTCAGAGAATCATAGAATCATTAGGGATTGGAAGGGACCTTGAAAGATCATCTAGTCCAATCCCCCTGCCATGGCAGGATCACCTCCAGATGTGCTCCAGAGAGGACACTGCTCTCCCAAATCAGAAAGAGAGGAAAGATGTCAGAAATACAAGTGTGTCCTTTAAATGTCTGTGGGCCCTCTTGCTCCATTCCCACTCGTTCCACCCGCTCCAACTTGTTTTCACATGTCAAAGCCACTCCTACTCTACTTCCACAGGTCCCACGTAGCCTTCCTTAGCTTCCACCTGCCTCCCCCTTGCTTCTTTTCCATCTCCACTCACTCGACCCACTCCTGTTCCACTTCCGTGCGTCATCCCGCTTCTGGCGTGGGGAAGAGCTGACAACCCCTTAATGCTGAGCTATTGCAGGCTCTCCCCGTTCCCCTCCCTTGTCTCTTCCCGACCTTGCACCTATCTATTTATATTGATGACACACTTTAATCTCCCCTTAAGTACCGGCGTGATGGCCTGTTTCTCTGACAAGCTTGCATGCCTACTGGTTTTGACTACCTGGCTGCTCTCCGCTCCACAAGCAGCCATCACGGCAGAGAAAGCTCAAAAAGAGCCAGTCTTCCCTTAGCCCAGTGGTCACTGCATGAAGCCCCAGGGGTACCTTTATGGCACTAAAGACAAGATGATCCCAGAGCTAACACCGGTTTGCAGCATTGGGGTAAGCACGAGAGAAAGATGCTGCTAGAGAAAGTAAACCATGGCTTTGGTCCCCCAAGACAACCAAGATCAAGCAAAACCAAGGTGGGCTGAAAGGGGACACAAAGGGTAAGAGGAATTGTAATGAGCTGACAGGATCTTATTACCAGGATCAGAAGCAGGGTGGTTAGCAGATCGAGGGAGGTTCTCTTCCCCCTCTACTCAGCACTGGTGAGACCACATGTGGAATATTGTGTCCAGTTCTGGGCTCCTCAGTTCAAGAAGGACATGGAGCCGCTGGAGGGAGTCTGGCGCAGAGGTACAAAGATGATGAAGGGAGTAGAACAACTCCTTTGTGAGGAAAGGCTGAGGGAGCTGGGTCTCTTGAACCTGGAGAAGAGGAGACTGAGGGGTGACCTCATTAATGTCTATAAATATGTGAAGGGTGGGTGTCAGGAGGATGGAGCCAGGCTCTGCTCTGTCATCTAATGATAGGACAAGGGGCAGTGGGTGTCAGCTGAAACATGAGAGGTTCTGCATCAATATGAGAAGGAACTTCTTCCCGCTGAGGGTGACAGAGCATTGGAAGGGGCTGTCCGGGGGGGGGTTGTGGAGTCTCCTTCTCTGGAGATGTTTAAAACCCAACACTCACAAACACACACAGTGTCACCTTTCCCTTACAAATAATCACAGCAGTACAGTGGAGGCTTTAAATTGTCCTGTTATTGAAGGGAGAGTTGTGCTGACTGAAACGAGGTTGACCTGGGAGATGAATTTAGAATTAGAACCCAAGATTAATATGTCTGTTCTTCTGATTTCCAAAGCAGAAAACAAGGTGGAGAATGAAGAAAGAGGGAGGCTGGAAGAGAAGTGGAGTATATAATTGCCTAATTAACAGGATTTTCTCCACTGATTATAATCACTTTCAAATTAAAGAGGGTTTAACTGCATCAGAACCAAATGTTTTCTTGTGCTTTTCTGCATTAGGGAAGTGCCAGCGGTGTCAGTAAGACCGCTGCAAGGTTGGATCTCCAGTGACAGAGCTCTCATTAGTGACCCGGGGCCACATTTTCACAGCTGGCCTAACCTGGCAGAACTCCACTGAAGTCAGCAGATTAAATATGACCTCAAGACTCATTCGCTTACTACGCTGTGGAAGAGGGAGAGTGGAAGTGCAAATCTTATCTGGGTTGTTTGGCAGCATCCAACAACGTTCAATCAAACTGCAGAAAGTCTTTCAGCATTTATTTTGGAAACAGATACTTGGTAGCCCGAACATTATTATGGGATGAGACGAGAGAAAGAGACACGATCTTCAATGCAGCAGCAGCTCAAACGTCATGGGATGAAAATTTCATCATTTCAATATGCAGAACCTGTGGGTTCTAATTGATAGGAAGATGAATATGAGCCAGCGGTGTGCTCAAGTGGCCAAGAAGGCTAACGGCATCCTGGCTTGTATTAGAAGTAGTGTGGCCAGCAGGAGTAGGGAGGTTATCGTCCCCCTGTGTTTGGCACTGGT
>JAOXOE010029160.1:0-14892 GCA_028565055.1 Phoeniculus purpureus
TGGTCATTCTGCTGTCCACCAGGACCCCCAGGTCCCTTTCTCCTACACTGCTCTCCAACAGGTCAGTCCCCAACCTATGCTGGTCCCTGGGGTTGTTCTTGCTCAGATGCCCTTGTTAAATTTCATTAAATTTCTCCCTGCCCAGCTCTGCAGCCTGTTCAGGTCCTGCTGAATGGCAGCACAGCCTGCTGGGATGTTGGCCACCCCTCCCAACTTTGTGTCATCAGCAAACTTGCTGACCTCTACCACCTCTTTGGGGAACCTGTTGCAGTGTTTCCTCACCCTCATTGTAAAGAGCTGCTTCTTTATATCTAGTCTAAATCTCTTCTCTTTTAGTTGAAAACCATCACCCTTGTCCTGTTGCAACAGGTCCTGGTGAAAAGTCCCTCCCCATCTTTCTTGCAGACTCCATTTAAGTACTGAAAGGTTGCAGTAAGGTAGTTTCAGAGATGCCTTTTCTCCACGCTTAACAACTCTAACTTGTGTAGTCTGTCCTCACAGGAGAGGTGCTCCAGCCCTCTGATCATTTTTGTGTCCCTCTTCTGGACTTGCTCCACAAGGTTAATGTCCTTCTTGTGTTGAGGACCCCAGAGCTAGACACAGTACCCCAGGTGGGGTCTCACCAGAGCAGAGTAGAGGGGCAGAATTACCTCCCTCAACCTGCTGGCCACACTTAGCTTCATACAGGCCAGGATATGACTCGCATTCTGGGCTGTGAGGGCATATTGTTTGCTCATGCTCAGCCTTTCAACCACCAGAACCCCAAAGTCTCCACAGGGCTGCTCTCAATCATGTAATCTCCCAGCCTGGTGCTTTGCCCTGACCCACGTGTAGGACTTTACACTCGAGGTTCATACTGTCCCATTTCTCCAGCTTATCCAGGTCCATCCATGATATCCTGTCCCTTTGGTTTATCCACCACACCACTCAGCTTACGCTCTTCTGCAAACTTGCTGAGGGTGCACTCAGTACCACTGTCTATATCGTTCACGAAGATGTTGAAGAGCACTGGTCACAGTACAGGCCATAAGGGACACTCGTTGCTAGCAGTCTCTATCTGGCCACGGAGCCATTAACTACTGCTCTCTGGAGATGACCATCCAACCAATTTCTTATCTGCTGAACAGACCACCCATTAATCTCTTCAATTTAGAGAGAAAGGTGTTGTGGAGGGTAAAGGAAGCTTGCCACATCCTAAGAATGATTATCGCTAATTATCTCTGTTTAATAACTATTAAACAAATCCTTTGCTTCTGGAGTACCTGCAAGTACATGGTGCTTCAGTGTTCACGCTTTTGAAACAAGAGATTTGAACGCAATTTGGGTTTGTTAAGACATCATTTTCCTACAAATTTCTTTCCGAATTTTGGAGTGTTGGCTGCTTCTGGAGGCAGTGCTGCTAACCACTTGCTTATCCCCTGTGTTTGGTTCTCAGTAACTGCTGTTGACAGATGGCAGTGCCCTGTGAATTCTCTTATGTTGTTTGTGGTTAAGCAACAAGGTACCACCAGCAGCCCGTGTTGCATGCTAAAGTCCACTGAATCGAGTGGAGAAAGATTTATGTGATTTCTGCAACCCTGTCTTGTGGCATTTTCCAGCTACTGATAGGAACTTTTCCGTTAATTCACATCACATACGTGATTTGTGCTAGTGTTTTTTCTTCATAAAGGTTCTTCAGATAGTCTAAGCAATGCCTGCTTGGTCTAAACAGCTGCTAATGATAAAATCATGCTAATGTAGTACTTCACTTGTACCTCTGCTGTGCTATTACTGTTTCCATGCCTGCTAGTGCTTGAGTCATGGAGTTTGTGAACTGTGTTAATGTGCCAGCAAATAGTAATGCTGCCTGTACAAGCGAGTATTAACACTTAGTTACCTGTTGCATAACCATGCCACAGACTGTCTTGCTTCTGATCTGTGAAAATGTGAAGGAAATGTATAACAGTATAGCATCTGTCTGTGCTTCTAAGCAGTATTAGAAGCTAAGAAGAAACTAGTTTCTTGTCAAGCTCCTTTTATTGGTGAATTAATAAATGGAAATGGGGAGTCTGTTTTCAGTTTTTACAGCCAGTTGAAGTTGTGTGTACTTTGGGATGCAGGTACTTGCATGGTGTGGATTGTTGAGAAAACCCAGATGAATAAGCCCAGAAGTAGAAGGTTCAGACCTAAAAGTCTCAGATAAAGTCTGTAAGTAGTTGTTCGAATTTGAAGGTTGGTTTGAGCGTCTCAGCTAGTAAAAGGAAGGTCTTTGTGTCACCTCGATTACCGATGTTGCTACGCTAAGTAGTACAGATAATAAACGCAG
This sequence comes from Phoeniculus purpureus, assembly GCA_028565055.1. NCBI lineage: Eukaryota > Metazoa > Chordata > Aves > Bucerotiformes > Phoeniculidae > Phoeniculus > Phoeniculus purpureus. Next base: position 2,306 of record JAOXOE010029160.1, read on the forward strand.
CTGGCAAACATTTATGTACTTGCATGAAATGCAGGCGTATCGCTTTGCACATCTGAGTCACAGGCTATTATGAGATGACCATTATTGTGGTCATTGTTGTGGAATGTCCATTACAAGGACCACTACTTACCTCGTTAGGTTTTAGTCTGTAAATGCATTTCGCTTTGAACACCTTTCATTTTTTTTTTTATTTCTCTAAGTCACTTCTTTTTGGTTGGAGTACAAGGAATATTTGAGATGAACCTCTAAATACTAACGTTAGAAAGCAGACCCAAGTCACCTTAGTCTTGGTGCATCATAGTATTGCTTCTGCCTCTTTACTCAAAGTGTGCTCCTGCACCTGAGATGAAATGTGTTAAGAATCAAATATTTCAAGTCTTTGACGCGTGTTATTCTCTCTTGTTCCTACTCTGGAATGTAAATCCTAGGTGTGTCTGGATGCCGTACAGCACAAGACACAAAGTGCCTTTAAGAACCTGGAACTTAGGTGGTTTTTTTCCCCATACAGTATACAGGTGTATTAAAGCATCATCTGAGTGAGAACCTGCAGGGGCTTCACCTTTACGAAGACCAAAACCCATTTTGCCTCTTGCAAACGAGAGCTGATGCTCTTCTGCACCAGCGCTGCTCTGAGTCATGCCTTTTCTCCTGTATAAGTGCAAAGTAAGGGGAAGGCAACAAAATAACCTAAGAATAGACTCAATAAAGATGAGGCTGTAGGAAATGATGAATCACTTACATTAAACCTGGGTTCTGGTAAGGATTTCTTTAGTGCCACTGCACTGAACAAAGGCCCAGTAAGTAGCTGAAAACCATTATCTCAACCTGAGAACCTGTTACTGACATTCCAAGATGGGACTGCCTCAGACTTCAGACTGATTTATTTTGCTTTGCTAAGCGACTTAGAGAGGAAATTGTTTAAGTTGTAAAGCAATCTGTTAGTTTCTGTTGCCACTCCAGATTAGGACTTGAGCTCAAATGCTCTGCTACTTGGTTTTGCAGTTGGTCACTCTTGTGCTCTCTTCTTAGCTGCTGGTATATAGCAATATTATAAATCCCCTTTGTCGTGATTTCTCTACCTTTTATGCCCCCCCAAATGCAACAGCAATCAGTCTTGTAGTCCCAGAGAGCAGATGGGCTTGAATTTTTGTGGGCCAGTCCGGAAGGTAAGGTCCTTATGCCTGGGATACGAGTGGCTATAGCACTTGAGGCCATGGTCTAGAGGTTAGGGAGATGTTGGGATAGGGCTGGACTTTCTGGCCGTGATGATTCTATGCTGTAGTGTGTCTGACCATGAGGAGGGTGTAAACTGATCATCCTTGATTCATCCTAGACAGTTACCCTAGGTTTTGAACCTGTGTCTAGCAACTTCAAAATACCTCTCAAGAAGGCATGCTTGGTGGGATTATCAGCCTTTGGAATTACCTCTGTGGTACGAAACAGTTTTGGGCATTTTTTAACTTTCAGTGTCACACTGTGTGAAGTGACTTTATAGTCATGGAGGATAAGGAGTCATGACTTAAGTCATTAGGAATCGTTTAATTGAGGCGCTGGACTGAAAGGGATGCCTGTCTCTTCCTTTTTGAGCAGGATATGAGTTGATGTGACGCATAAGCAGAAGATTCATGCACCAGGGCATGATGCCTCCCAAAGTGCATAGCTCATGAAATCCTGTTCTGTGTGTTTTGCAAGAATTTCTGTCTTGCTTTCTTGGCTTCTATTTGTGTTACGGTGCTTTACAGAGCTTATATCCACCTTCCAAAGCTTCCAGTGGGACAGTGTATATAAAGAATATATAAGTGAATATAAAGACAGTGAATATAAAGAATATTAAGCTCTGTGCTAGTTACGTAGTTATGCATTGTTTTACCACAGCGATGCAAAACATAACTGCTGTGCTGGCAGTGAAAATAGCTTGGTTGAGTGTCCTGTCTTCATCATTGTTCTCTTCCTTTCTCAAAAAAATTCCCACCCCACTACAAATTAGCCAGAAAATCTGGAATGTGGGTGAATGGTGCCTGGTGACGACCAAATGGAGAAAGTAACCTCGTAAGCTTAATTTCTTTTTGGTTTTGACTCCTTTCATGTCTTGCACAGAGGGAAGTATGCCTATGTGAAACCAGAAATCCGTCGAGATGGGAATCTTGTTAACCTGAGAGCCTGGGATGCTGTCATCCCAGTTTTTCTTTGCATCTGCGTAAGTTTGAGATTCCTTATGGCTATTCACATCTAGGCTGTTCAGCTTCATAAATAATGATGATTGCTGATGAAGTTTGCTGAGGTAATAATTTCTGCCTTTCCTTAGTGAGGAAGGATAGTAGAACTGAAGCCAGCAGTGCTCACGACCTTATCTGAATCTTGTTCTACCTCAGCTCCTCCAAGGTGGCAGAATCACCTGTGAGAAGGTGTTACTGCTGACGAAAGGAGTGTGGTTTTGATGTTACTGTTTTTTGTCCAGCAGCGGTGGCAATGGCTAAGGCAGGCTTTCACTGCCGAAAACGTTCCTAGCTGTTGCATGGGAACCTCTGTGTTTTATTGTTTCCAGCTCCCTTTAGGTCAGTATCTGTTTTGTGAAGTCTGTAGTAGCTATATCTAGAGTAAGACATCTGACTGGGTCATGATTAATGTTTGTGTTCTTTGTGGCAAATGTGAGTGATTCTGCTTGGCTTAACTTTCTTTAGGGCTAAGTTAGATTGCATTGCCTTGCATTTGCTGAAGCTTAAGAGCTGGTGGCGCAGCTGGTGTCTTATAACTTGTTAAGCAGCAATAATTTGATTGTGAGTCAGAGTCCTGAGGCAAATTCAAATTCATTAGTTTTTACTTGACAGACTTTGCCCTGGAACCAGAGGAAATCTCTTGCCTGCTTCTAAATGTATTTATTGTGGTGTAGGAGATACGGAAAGACTAGTAGAGTTCAGGTCGGATGAATTGAGATCGTACTGGTCTGCCAGACCACATTTTTCCAATTGTGATGATCTAATTGATCCCGTCTGATCTTTCTATTTCATGCAGTAAGTTGCTTGATGTAGGGGAATTGATTTCTTCCATCATTCTTGCAATGATGTAACAGCTATGGGAAGTCTTCTGCTATGCTCACAATGTGCTCACAATATATGGGAAGGGTATATGAGGAAGAACTCATGGCCAGCGATGGTGTCAGTCAGTTATTGAGACCTGTTTGGGACCAACTTTCAGTGATGGCAGAAAATTTTGGAGGGCTGAGCAACAGGCCAAAACTTTACCTGTTTGTAGAGACGTGAGGATGGTTGAGAAAGGAGGCTGAGCCGTGGGGAGTAAACAAATAGCACCGTTGGTATAGACCAGATTGTTAGATTGATTAGGATGTCCTTAACTGCCCCTTTTGAAGGAAAGGGAGGAGCCTGTTTGAGCTTATTTTCCTGTATGTAAGGTCTAAGTAACAGTGTTTGTAAACTTGTTCTGACTGCATTATTTATGTTGTAAGCTCTTTGGGGAAAAATGCTTTTTCCTTTGTAGCACACTGGAGCCCCCTGCTTGCTCAGGGTTTCATGCTGCCTCTGAAATATGAATATCCTGTTCAGTAGTCAAGTCATTAATGACAAAAGGAACGTAGGTTTTATCAATGTATTGACTCCACCATTGCATTTCCTTTTTCCTCCCACTGAATATGATGTGAATTATTTGCTGTACCTAATGACAATGTTTGTTTATGGGGGGTGGAGAAACACATTTGTTTTAAAGGAGAAGAAAGAAGCTTTGGGAAAACAGAAGCAGTGCTGACTATTAATGTTTTATAGACTATGATTCATTCTTGGCTTTGGAGCTGTCTTCCCACGACTTTTTTTCCTTGAGGCCATAGGTTGCTTAAAATGGTGCTTTGAAGACTGGCTGAAGGTTCAAGAAATTCAAGTGTCTCAAGAATTGGGAGTTTTCCACTAGTAGATCAGGAATTCAGAATTTGCTTATATCCAAAGCAATATTAAATACAAATTGGATTCTTTCCTATTCCCTTATACAACCATATGGAAACCATAGACTCTACTGAAGTGTCTGTCAAATGAGCCATTATACTAAAACCTCTCTGTGCTTATTAGGAATCACACAGAAGAGAAATAAAGGTAAACCTCTACTTGGATACATCTGTTAGTATTTGCTCTGGTTGACTTCTCAGCATGAACTGAAGTCCTCTTCCTGTGTATTGCCTTTGCTTCTAATGTGTAAAACAAAAACAAAGACAAAACAACCCAACCCCCTGCCCCCAATTCTATCTAGGTGGTACACAAAGAAATCTCTGCAGACTGCTATTAGAATGAGTAATTGTTGACAATCTGTTCTAAGTTACTGAACAAGTCTTTTTTTATTGAAACATGTCTTACTGCTCTGAGGTTGGGTGCTTTTTTTGAACCGGAGTACAAAATGCTTTCATAGCATTTTCTCTACTGGTTTGTGCATTTGCTTCTAAATCAGGAACATTTTCAAAGTTACTGTTAAAGTCACTTGAGTGTGGTTTCACTGCTTTTTCTGCAGTGATCCTGGGAAAGGTAAGATGCTAATTATTCAGTTTTTTATATCCACAGTGTCTTTAAAGAGAAAAAACAGAGTGGGCTTAGCCGTTTGTAAACCATAGCTTCTCTCTGCTGACAGTTTCCGAGTAGTGTGATATTTACCACTGGTGCCATGGTGCTAAGTTTGGTTTGTGAGATCCTGTGTGCTCAGTTTATCAAAGCTACGCTTTGCTTGTTTGCATGGAGTTGAATTGAAGTGATGGTGGGACAAGAATCATCCTCTGAGTGTTACTTGTATTAGTTGGGAGTATGCAGAGGTTTTTTCTTTTTAGTGCATCAGAATGCTGATGCAGCCAGTCAGTACGACTAAATACTCCAGAGTCAGCATCATGTCAGTTTCTCCATCCTTTTCCCAAACGGCTGCAGTGAGTGTTCTGGAGAACATGTACCCAACTCTTTAACCTGATAGCAATTGTCCTAGGAGCTCCTGATGCCATTGTCAGGCGTGTTTTCTGTCAGAAGTGTCTCAAACTGCTGTGCTGTAACCATCTGTGGATACAGAGCATAGCCTTAGTCACAAAATCCAGCTTCAAACGACTTTTAAATAAGCAGAACTTGTATGTGCACTCGGCTTGTCTGTAACAGGCTTGCCCGTAACAAGATGAAGCATTTATTTACAGTAGAAATTTCTGGTCATCTTGTTGGTCATACCTGTTGTAGTACTGGAGAATCACGCTGTGGGGTCACTGCTCATTGCTCTTTAGTTTTCCTTTCAGGATTGTTCCATCTGCAGTTTGACACATTCTTAGCTCATGGATGCTGCCCTGTTGAGCATTTTACATTTTTAAATGGTTATCTAATTCAAGTCTATTAATTACGCATCAGGTCAGGCGTTCTGGATGGGAGTCATTAATGTGTAATGTATTTTACACCACACAGTTTTTGTGGATGTCTAGTTCCTGTGTTCTCACATCAGCCTTTAACCAGGCAGATGAATGCCTCAGGATGGAAACCCTGGCTCCTCTTTTCGGTGGCTTTGTAGGAAGCAATCTGACAGCCTTGTTTTTATCTTCATTGTTGAGGACTAACTGCACACATGGTATTTCTTGGCTCAGAGGAGGCTGCTTGGAAAGTTTGCAGTGCCCCACCATCGCATAAAAGGGAAATGTGATGTGATGGGCAACATGTTGCCCCTGTTAGTGAAGGACCTGGGTGTTCTAACTAACAGGGGGCTGAACGTGAGTTAGCAGGGTGCTCAAGTGACCAAGAAGGCCAATGGCATCCTAGCTTAGATCAGAAACTGTGTGTCCAGCAGGAGTAGGGAGGTGATTGTCCCCCTGTACTCAGCACTGGTGAGGCTGCACCCTGGGTCCAGTTTTGGGCACCTCAGTACAAGGGAGTGATTTAGGTGCTGGAGCAGAGGAGTGCAACGAAGCTGGTGAAGGGCCTGGAGAATAAATCTGATGAGGAGAGATTGAGAGAGTTGGGGCTGTTTAGTTTGTGGAAGAGGAAGCTAAGGGGAGACCTCATCGCTCTCTACAACAATCTGAAAGGACATTGTGGAGATGTTGGTGCTGGTCTCACAGGTAATTAGTGAGAGAACCAGAAGGAAGGGCTTCAAGCTTCAACAGGGTAGGTTTAGGTTAGACATCATGAAGAAATTCTTACTGGAGACAGTGGTCAGGCACTGGAAGGGGCTGTCCAGGGTGGTGGTTGAGTCCCCATCCCTGGATGTGGTTGAAAGTTGGTTAGATATATGGTGATGGCGGGTCCGGTTTATGGGTGAACTAGTAGAGCAGGATTGATGGTTGGACTAAATGATCTCAAGAGTCTTTTCCAACCTGAATGATTCCGTGATTGTAAATGTGCCTAAGGGAAGGTCTTGTACAGGACTGGCGGTACAGCTTTGCCAGACTCCTTCACATCTTACTGGCGTCACTGACTTCACTGACACAGCTCTCTTCTGACACCTGTCCCAAAAGGAAACACAGGTGCATATTGCCATTTGACCTTCTGGAACGTATTTCTGAAAGGCTTTTGCTGCAGGACGTTTGTGCAGTAGCTGCCATTGCACCAGAGAGGCTGTTCTGTGGTGGCTGAAAGTAGGATCTCCTGTGTGTCTTGAGATGGTAAGCCATGTTTGGCCTTTTTGGAATAGCACTTTGTCCTGCACGTGTCAGGGTGCTCTCTCCTTCCCAACAGAGCTCTGCATGCTGACAGTCAGTTCCTTGCACCTTGGTGTGTGGTGCGTATAGAAACAGAACTCCTGTGGGAAGCAATAAGGGGTAACAATATAAAATGCAATTTCCTTCTGTGTTAGAGCACTCAGCATCTAGGGGAACCACCCTTGTGCTGATTGCCCAACCAGAGAGAGATCTGTGCAGGGAATGCCAGTTGGGGAGTACAGGCTAGAGAAGTACCTCTTCCTATGATGTCATGGCAGCAGATGGTGCTAATAGCTGGAAACCTGAACCTGGAGTGTGGGGCCAGAGATGCCTGATGGGTCTGTACCCTGCCGTGCTCCCATCCTTAGTGAGTGAAAAGCATCTGTCCATTTAAAGGCTTCTGATTTCTGGTGTGCCTCCTCATTCACTTTATATAGAGTGCAAGCAGTCTAGGTAAAAAAAACTTCATCCATGGATTCCCCAAGTTACCTGTAGCCACTGAGCCACAGGCTGTTTCCAGCAGATGTCTCCCTGGAGCTCGGTTTAGCCTCTGAGCCAGCGCTGCTGGGAACCAGCACTGCTGGGTACCAACCCTGTGAAATATAGACAACTCCATTTCAGGTGTGGCTGAGCTTCAGGCAACCTGTCAAGAACAGCTGAATTGTTCTTCCTAATACCTTATGATGTTACTGTTCGGGGTTTTTCGAGACATTTGTCAATGTTCTCTTTTGTATAAACCAGTTGTGAAGATAATACTGGGAAAATAAGAAAATATTTGGAACACTACTCATTCCTTTAGTTGGAGGGAGCGCAAATGATGTAGGAGAATCCTGTGTATTAAGGAAGGGAGCTTAGTCTAGATTCTGGTAGTGCCCTGAAGACTTCATGACTGTGAGGATGTCCCCCAGCAACTCTTTCAGCTTAAAATAGCAGGTCCTTGTTGCATCTCATGAATGCTGTACCTTTTAATCATATCAAGGCAATTTTAAGAGCAAGTACAGTGCAAGGTCCATCACAAACCCAAGTAAAGGAAGATGTTGCCTGGGATAGATAGTGTAGTGTGGGTGGCACATAGTGAGCACAGGTACCCCAGGCTGTTGCCATAAGTTTCCTGGCAAGTGCAAAAGGCTGGCTAAAACCTGGAGGTGAGGGCAAGGAGGGGAATGGTTTGTTGTTTGCTTTTCAGCCTACCACATGGTTACCACGTGTGTGTGGAGATGGTGCTTGAGGGGAACTCCTGTGCTTCTGTAGAATTGAATTTTGCTGTATTGTGAGCGAAGGCAGAAGAGTTAACTTTCTTTTAGGTAATGATTTGCCTGATAATTGAACTTTAAGGTTTCATTTCAGCCTTAATAACTTTGACACGTTAGCACTGGCGTTATGCAGCACACAGGACTGGTATTTCAGTGGAGACCAATGTGCCTTACCTGCTGTTCAGGGATGAAGGAAAGCAGCTCTATCCATGCTGCAATAAAGCCATTAACTCCTGGAAAAAGATATCTTCTGGCTCTGGTCTGTCCTGTATAAATAGACTTTCTCATTGATTGGTAACTCTAGGGTTCAGAGTATATGACCCACTTTGTGTTTTCCTCTGTAAAGATTATGCTATCCACTGTGAGGAGGGAGTGATGTGTGTGCTCGGGGCTGCTGCTGCCCTGTTTCTACCCACTGCAATTCAAAGGATATTTTCAAGTGCAGTCTGTAGGGAAAGCTGTGGTGCTGAAACACAGACATAATTAAGTAACACAATCACAGAACATTAGGGACTGGAAGGAACCTCAAAAGATCATGCAGTTCAGTCCCCCTGCCACAGCAGGATCACATAGATCCAGTCGCACAGGAACATGTCCACGTGGGTTTTAAATGTCTCCAGAGAAGGAGACTCCACAACCCTCCTGGTCAGCCCCTTCCAGTGCTCTGTCATCCTCACTGTGAAGATGTTCCTTCTCATATTGATGTGGAACTTCCTCTGTTCCAGCTGACACCCGCTGCCCCTTGTCCTGTCATTAGATGCTACTGAGCAGAGCCTGACTCCATCCTCCTGACACCCACCCTTCACGTATTTATCAAGATTAATGGAGTCACCCCTCAATCTCCTTTTCTCCAAGCCAAAGTGACCCAGCTCCCTCAGCCTTTCCTCATCAGGGAGATGTTCCACTCCTTTCATCATCTTTGTGGCTCTGCACTGGACTCTCTCCAGCAATTCTGTGTCCTTCTTCAGTATCCCTTTGATTTAGGCTATTGTTCTGAAGTTTTGCTACAACCATTGTGGATACAACTTCAGTTGGAGCCCTTGGATTTCAGGGTTGAAAATGATAATGTCCTTCAGAAAAGTAACTTGGATCACATGATTTTTGATTAATGTTCTTCAGGAAGACTGACTTACCTGGCCATTCCTTGAGAACAGATTGGGGATGTTGGCAGGGCTATTGCTTATTCTCTCAGGTAGAAGTTAGAAGTTGATTTCCATGTATGGGTCTAGTCTGATACTGCATGTGATCAGGTCAGAATGTACATCAGTTCCCTGGGTTAACTTTATCAGTCTGGAATTGATAAATAATTAAATTGATTTAACAAAGGCAGGATTCCTCACTAACAGATGTAGTTGGTTATTACTGTGTAAGGATGTATTTTGTAGAGAGTGAGCAATCCCAGCTCTGTGAGCTTTACCATCCACCATGTGGTGGATGGTAAAGCAGCTTTCTCCAGTGCCATCCACCTTCACCTGCACCTGGAATGGAGACTCTCATGGGAGAGATGCAGATGATACTTGCAAGTTCTCTCCATCTTGCAGGCTTCAGCTGCACCAGTGCTTTGAGTTGGAACGTATGAAAAGTGGGCACAGCAGAGCCACAGCAAATTTAGTATCTTGCAGAGTTGGACCTGAAGACCATTAGACTGTAAGATACTGGGGTTTTTCTTTTTCCTGTTATCTAGTCACTACAGAGTAGCTGTCTTCTCTGAAGCTTACAGACACATACCAAGATTTGAATTTGACACCCTAATGTTTTTGAAAGCCAGAAATGAGCTCCTTTAATTGGAAGGGAAATTTGAGACTTAGTTACTTGGCTTTAAAAAATCCCAGGCTGGTGGTTGAGGTAGCAGAAATGTTGTCCTTTGCATACTGTGGCTCCTGAACAGCTAACAGAGCCTCTTCTCCCCATTTTACACCTTGCCCAGACCTGAAGGGGTTACATTTTAAAATGAATAATGACTAAATTTATTCGTCATGGACAAATGATGACAGCTGTTGCGATGCTCCTGTTAGCGTTTCCCAGGGGATAAAGTCAGGCTGGTTCCTAGTGGAAGCCAGCCCAGCCAGCCAGACTCAGCTCATCTCTATCCTGGATTATTTGTCCCAGGTTCCCCTCACTAGCAGAGAATTTCCTTCCTAGAAGTGAAGCGAAGTTTCCTCGGCTGAAATGGGTGTTGATGAGAATCTTACAGAGCTGCAGTTGCGAGAGAGGACTGAAGGCATAGCTGTTTAAACCCACGTGTGAGGACAGCATGCTTAATGAATACTGAGGGCAATGATTGATTATGCTCGTGACTGAAAGCCGCGGCGCTCTCTGAAGCACTGTTACGTCTGGGCACGCTATGGAAAATATGAAGGAATGTTGAGGAAGCTTATTTGCAGGAGGATATGTACTTGTAAGCAATTTTTTTTCTTCTTAAATAATGTAAAGGAATTGCAAAATGTAAAGCAAATTGTAGTGTCTCTCTCCCTGAGACTGCTGAGTGGTGAGCAGACAAAGGCCTCTTCTATAAGGGAATGTCTGACTGAGAGTACTGTATGACCCTAATCAAGAAGCACTCGGGGGGTGTGTGTGTGTGTATCTTGGGGTGGGAGAACATCAATGGGTTGTTTAACATTGGAACGTGGCACTGATTCTGCTCGGGTGCACCTCTGTCAGGAGAGTTACACCCATTCTGAATTTAATAGGTTGCGATTTGCAGACGGGCTGTAAAGATGATCCTAGTTCAAATGATTATTGTGAACAAGAGTCACGAATCTGGGGGAAGAAAAGGAGGTTTTAATAGTAACATGTAGTAGCTTGTTTTTCTTCTATTCTCTTTACTCTCATGTTCAGGTTTCTTCCTGCTCTTTGTTTCTCTTTCTGTCCTGCACACGTGCTGCTGGAAGACTTGATGGGCAGTTGTGAACGTGGTGCTGCCATTCTGCGCTGCTCGGATGAGAGAATGCTGTCGGATTATTGGAAGGATATTCTGATTTGATAAATGTGTGATGTTTAGTTTGGGAACTTAATGAACAGGAAGATGTGATTGTAATCCTCAAAACCGGGCTGGCTAGTTGGTTTTCTTTGGAGTGGGTTTTTTAATTATTATTATCTGGTAATGCTCAAATAAGTCTCTTTTAAAAGAAAATGATTGGTAGTTTATTTAGTTGCTAAAATGATGTAGGAGTGCTATCCTTTTTAATAACTATTGTTCTGAATTTGTATTTATTGCATGAAATAGCAAACCACACCCTCTTTTCCTTTTGGGGGTGGGGGGGAGGCTTTAAAAATGCAGGTACAAGATTAAATGAGTTAGCTAAAATTGTGTCTAGATAGCCCTGAATGCACGTGATGGAGAATGTCATTCCTAGCTGAGAGTGGTTTTGAAGTGGTCAAGTATCTCTTGTTTTGAGTATGAATTGACTTTCTCTTGGCTGGTGATACATCCATGTAAGAGAAAACAATTTCCTTAATAGGAGTTTTATTAATAAGTGCAGTTGGGGCAGATTCTGCTCAAAGTTTTTTTGTCTATGCAAGTCTTTCTGCATCACTGAACCCCCTTTCTATAGCCATCAGAGATTATATGTTTGAAACTCTGTTTTGATCTGCGCTGACCTTCTGTGCAGCTCTCACCAAATAATATTTGTGAAATAATTCCTGTTCAAACTAGACTGTTTTTTTTATCCTGTCTTTCAGGTTAAAAATCCCAAGGCAGTCTTGCTTTTGGTAGCAAGAATTCTACCACAACTGCCTGTGGTAGAATTTTCTGTGTGACACACCCCCTAGCCTTGCAGAGTCAGTACTGAAAAAAGATTGGGGGGGGAGGTGGAGAAAAAACCCATTGATTTGGAGTTAAATTAGTTTTTAATCTCCAGCCAGTGGCATTGTTGTGTATTTTTCTATTAGGAAAGAAACGATATTAATAAATCACACTGGAGTAACTACACTAATAAATCTCAAGCTGCTGTGTTAACACAATATAATCAAGCCACTTGTTAAGAATGTGGCTAAGCTATACACCCTCCTGCAGTGAATTTTCATCTAATTGAATTAGAAACAAATTTTCCAATCCTTTAATCATTCTTATGTGTTTTCTCTTGGCTCTTTCCAAATTATTTTTGAATTGCATGCGTTAGAAGATATTCAGCGTCAACAGAGAGATGGCGTAGCCTTCATGGCTTCCTCAAGGCGCTGTTTGGGAGAGCTCACATCCACACTTGATTTCTTGATTTGAATGTTTGAATGTTTGTCTTAATCTTCTTCACTTGTGCCTGAACAGCCTGAGTGCCTGTTAGTTTATTACCCTTTTGTTTTACGTGGTGCTACTTGCTGTTTTTTTGGTTTTGGTAGGGTTTTTTTGGTTTTTTTTGGCCTTTCCTATATCTCAAAACATAAAAACAGTGGAGAGATGTCTTTGGCCACCTGTCTTAACTTACTGAATGCTGCTGTCTAGCTGCTGTATCAGTGTGGTGCTGTGAGTGGAGTATGGCATTGTGTGCACAGGTGCACACTGGAGTTGTGGAGACCTCTGATGCTTTTCTCATGTCTAGCTGCTAATAGACTGATAGCACTTTGGAAAGCAAGAGAATTCCTTAAGGCTGTTGGGCTGAAGGCAGTACAGGTCTCAAGTTGTGTCAGGGGAGGTTTAGATTGGATGTTAGGAAGAAGTTCTTTACTGAGAGGGTGGTTAGATACTGGAA